>SZWC01011220.1:33001-61404 GCA_023375785.1 Penium margaritaceum
CCTAAAGGGGGGGGGGGGGTAGTGTAAGCCGGACAGTGCCAATGTCACTGATTACGGCTTGTGGCTTCCTTGAATGTACAATCTGACTGTGGATTTGGAATCTACAGGAAAAACCGTATGAGATCAACCCAAGAACGGGGACGATCCATCAAAAATTGAGGAAGTTACGCCCGGACAAAGGTTGGACCGGTCGAGGGGGAAAAGGTGATGGGAAATCGTCCCCAAGGACCAAGGCTCGACCCTCGGAAGACCCAACAAGACCAAAGCGCACCTTGGGGCCCGGATTGCCAATGAGTCAAATGATCATTGAGGGCCAAGGGCGTTTCGGAATGGCGTCCTGGTGTGTTATTACCAGAAAGGGCGCTTCGGGCGGCCGTCACCGCCGCTAGTGGTGCTGCCAGTGGCACATTGCCGTGGTTCACAAAAATGGCCATATCTTGGCTGCTCCTCCACAAAATAGCACGGTTTTTAGTGCGTTGGAAAGCTGGGAAGATGAGCTACGTGATGCTAAGGCAATAATTCTCATCTTCGGCCTGTACGGGGCCGCACATGGTTCGGCGACCCCGGGTTGCCTAGGATATGTCATCATATACATATAGTCTTGTATGTTGACACTTGAATAACAAGTACAGTTTACTTTCATTGTGCCACACGTGTTCCCGTGCTCCCCCAAGACAATCCTACACTTCCGCAAACCCGGGAAGGTGTGCACGGGCCTCCCCTTGGTCGCCGTTGCCGCCGGTTGGTGCCAACACCACCCGGTTGAGGTTAGCACACCGAGCCCGGTTCACAATACCTATCCATGCAGATGCACCACATGGCATCAGTATTGCGTGGGAGTTCACCTCCCAGCATCTGATGGGCTGGTGGAGTTTTTTGGAAAACAAACGCATGTATCGTGCAGCCGTTATAGTAGCTACCAGTACAGTCCCTCCTTCATCATCCCCTTCTCCTGCTTCATCTTCCACCACCACCTAACCCACGGCAGCCATCTTGCTTGCCTCTCAAGGGGGTGGTGGGCGTGGGGGCCGTGATAAGGGCAGAGACCAAGGGGGTGTCACTGGTGGCGGCGGCCATGGAGGGCGCATTAAGAGGTAGAGTTCTGACAACGCCTCCTCTGCTTCCTCCTCCCCCAACACTCTCACATATTGGAACTTTTGAGCTGTGGGCCATGCAGCACCAAAGTGTCCTAGCCCCTCTTGATGATGCTCACCTTGCGTCCGCCATGCGTGTGCATAGGGCATGCCCATCCAGGATAGGTAGCCGTTCCCTTCCTTCCTCCACCTCCCCTGTCCACTCTAGCCGTCAATCCTCCGCCTCTCATCCTACTACTACCTACAGCACCGCCATAGCTTCTCCATATCCGCCCCCTCTCTGGGGCTCGCCTCCAGGGTTTGGCGGTCCTATCTACTCTGGATCCCCTTCTCGGTCCTATTCCCCTCCACCATGGGCATCATCCACCTAGACCTCTCGGCTCCGTGCCTTTGGCGTCATCATCACCGCTGGTCCCTCTGATGACAAGCGCCAACCGGACTATGCACTCTCTCATGCCATCCACCAGAGAAACCTTCGTGATCAGGGAGGTGAAAGTGTAAGTTTGGTTGAGTGGGCACTTGTGTGTGATGCCACTACGTCTCTTCGTGGTCTGTCTTCTGGCCATGTTCAGGGTTGTTCACCAGTTGATGTTCCGTGGATTGAGCAGTGGCAGTCCTACAGCTTGACTTGTTGCCTTGCTGCTTGTGGTCAGTACCTCCCTCATCGCTCCGCCATTGTCACCATGAGTCATGACCTTGCATGTGCACGTATGTCAAGTGGCTTCTGGATCCTTGATTCCGGAGCCACCCATCACATGACCTCCTCTCGTTCCTCGTTTGCTTCTCTAGATTCTGTTGGCTCCGTGCGCTTTGTTTGCATTGGCTCTGGTGAGCTCTTACTATTCCAAGGTGTTGGGCTTATCCGTTTTGCTAGCCCTGGGGGTGAACTCTTCCTTCTTGATGTGTTCTACGTACCTTCTCTTTAGCTCAGTATGTTCTCTCTTACGACTCTCGATGACCAGAGGATGGACTTCTCTTCTAGCCGTGGCACTACCTCTTTGTTGCACTGCACCAATGGCTGTGTTTTGCTACGTGGCACACCCGATAACTGCTTGTATTGTGTGCCCTCGTTTGCTCCTCATCCATCCTCCACTAGCCTTGTTCATGTTGCATGTTTCCTCTCCCTTGCACACGCACAACTCCTCCATTGCCATCTCTGCCATGTCCATACTCCTACTATTGATAGTCTGCTGCGAGACACACGTGCTCATGGTCTTGATGGCAACACAATCCCTGCACCTTGTCCCACCGACTCCCTTGACTGCGTTCAAGGAAAAATGCACCATTCTCCGTTTTCCACATCTGAGTCCCGCATGTCCTATCCCCTTTATCTCTTACATGCTGACGTCATGGGCCCTCTCACCCATGATGCTCTTGGGGGGGTTTATCGCTAT
Organism: Penium margaritaceum; assembly: GCA_023375785.1. Lineage (NCBI taxonomy): Eukaryota > Viridiplantae > Streptophyta > Zygnematophyceae > Desmidiales > Peniaceae > Penium > Penium margaritaceum. The sequence goes on from SZWC01011220.1 coordinate 35,490, forward strand.
CTCCTCTACCTCACGGATGACTTTTCCCGCATGCGGTGGGTCTTTGCCCTTTGCCAAAAGAGTGATGTCTTTCCCACTCTCAAGTCTTGGCTACCACAGGCCGAATTGGCTTGTGGTTGTCGCCTGAAATTATTTCACTGTGACCGTGGTGGGAAGTTCATGGGTGCCACGTCCCGCTTTTTGACATCTTGCGGGGTGTGTATGGAACACTCTGCTCCTTACACACCACAACAGAATGGCGTCTATGAACGCTGGAATAGCACGCTTGCTAACAGTGTCGATTCTTTTCTCAGCGAGTCCTCGCTTTCCCTTGTCTTTTCCTTCAAAGCCATGTCCTACATGACCTGGGCTTGGAACCGTGTTCCCCATGGTCCACTTCCTTGTCATGTCACCCCCGTTGAACGCTAGTACGGCCGTCGTGCCGACCTCTGTCTTGCTTGCGTCTGGGGATGTGTTCCAGCCGTCGGGTTGCTCGAGGACTTTTGCGATGTCAAACTCAGCCCTTGTACCTACCTTTGCACCTTCCTAGGTATCTCTGCCATGTCCAAGGCATGGCGCTTCTGGGACTCGGACCGCTCTCGCGTCATTGAGTCTCACGGCCTCTTGTTATTCAAAGATGTCTTTCCTCATGACCTGTCTCATGTCCCTTCTCCTTCCTCTCTCTCCTCGATGCGTCGGCTTGGAGGGGTGTGTCTGTTCCATCCTCCGATCTCCATGCGCTCTCTTCCACTGCTCACACGGCGTCTCTTGCCATTCCGTTTGACACACAAAGTGGGGACAAGGACTCTTCCTCCTTGGAGTCCTCGTCCTCCCATTATCCTCTGAGTCGTATACCTCCCAGACTCCCTCTGAGGCTGCGCCCGGACCATCTCCTGGAAGTCCCTCTAAGTCAGTGCGCCTACCATCTTCTGGTAGTTTCGGATTCTGATATTCATTATCTACTCCGAGCTCATCCCCCGACTCTACAGGACATAGTGTAGACACCAATCAGGTGGCAGACACCACTAGAGGTGACCCTCCTCATGTTCCCCTTCTTGACCTAGAGCCCTACACACGTGGGGGGAGACTACATACTCTTCCGCAGACCTCATAGTCTTCTCAGCGGCACTCATTCTTGTCTGAGGCATCAATTGATACTGCTTCCACTGGCCTGTTGCATGCCTCACATCCCTTACAATGAGTCACGCGTTCTAGCATGTCGTCTTCCACTGCTGGCCCCTCAGTTCTTCCCACTAGCCTTAATGCACTAGGCCTCCATGTGGGTGTTGTTCACCCTAACTCAGCAGTTGGCTACGTTCTTGTAGCGCGTGAGTTCCACAGTGCTCTTGAGTTTTCCGTTGCCATTTTTTTTACCTTATGCTTTGCAGCCTCCGGCCTCCCTACACTCCCCTCCAAGTCTACCAAAGTGCGGTAGGCTTGTGAGGCAGCTGATGGTGACCTATGTGAGAAGGCCATGCAAGAGGAATTGACTGCCCTTCAGGAGCATGGTGTCCATGAGCTCGTAGACCTCTCTACAGTCTCTGCTCGATGGGTAATTCGGCGGAAGCTGAAGCCTGATGGGAGACTTGACTGGTACAAGGCTCACCTCACAGCTAAGGGCTTTTCCTAGATCCTTGGGATTGACTTTGAAGAGACGTTTGCACCGGTAGGACGGTAAACCACTGCCCGAGAACTGTTGAGCCTTGTTTCCCAGCACAAGTGGGAGCTGGAACAGATGGACGTCAACAACGCCTTCATACATGGGAGGGTTGATGAAGAGATCTACATGGTCTAGCCACAAGGGTTCACCGATGGCAAGAACAAGGTTCGGCCATTGCACAAGGCCCTTTGTGGGCTCAAGGAGTTGACGCGTTGTTGGAACATGGAGATCTCCTCCAATGTTGAGCAAGGTAGTTATAGTCGTAGCTCAGTTGAGTGAGCACTATTCTTGAGTGTCCTCTTAGGGCCACTTGTGGCCATCCTCGTCTGTTTTGAGCGGGGCGGTTACAGTCCAGCAGCTGTCCAGTCATTCAAGGACCTAGTGCAGTCCACATACAAGATGAAGGACCTGGGTCTTGCATGAATGTTTCTTGGGATGGAGCTTGAGCGTGACCATCAGCGATGCACTCTACATGTACACCAAGCTGTACACATCCACACACTGGGAGAGTGCTTTGCCTCTCTGCTTGCAGACGTTCCCACTGTGTCCACACCAATGAATGCAACAGGATAGTGTCTGCTAAAGTCACTCGATTCTGCATAGTTGGAGGAGGCTGTCGATGTCACCGACTACTTCAGTGTGGTCGGCTCCCTCATGTACCTCGCTACCACCACTCGGGCAGACGTTGCCTTCTCGGTCAACTTCCTGGCCTAGTTCTTCCAACATCACTTAGAATTTAATTTGGGCATGTAGACCCATGAAAACACGAGCATGAGCTCTGAATTTGAGTGCATTACAAAACAACAATAATTTGGCTAAGTCTGGAACGCATAATATCAAATAACAAGGAGAGTCCATGAATGAGTCCCTAGTGGGCTTATGTAGGGGCGTTGACAGCTAGCCGCACTGGGCCCTGTCACCCGCGCTGAGTCCAAACGAGTCAGCGGGGAGAGCACATTGTAGAGCATGTGAACAACAAAGGTGGTATTCTTGAGGCACAGGAATAGCTCTCCGAGTGCCCAGGTCTCAACCACCTAGAAATACCACCCGTGTTAGAAACACTTGGAATCAACGTCCAAACATCGCAAATGGCTTTCCGAACATCGGAAGCATTACTACGGTCATTGGGTCTCCTCGTCACACCAGTATCATCCACAAGGTGCGCGGGTCTCAACGTGCCGAGAAAACTCCCCTAGCTCCCGACAAGCCAACGAGGCTACCAGAACGCATCGACCGCGTCACGCTGGCGCTGTCGTAGATTCGGGAGATGTCTCAAGACACTCCGGAGGCCCGTTGTGACGTCACACTCTCCTCTACCCTATACCACCAACGTGGGATAAGCGGGTAATCCATTGAAGTCGGTCGTGACGGGTGGAAGCCACACAGACCAACACTCCCCTTGGCTGAAATAACCATCAATGTCAGAACGAATGAGCAAAGGCACAGAACAACAGCGTATGCAAAACCATGGTCTACACCAATCAACCAAACTCACACACACACATACACACAAACACACACACACACATACATACATCTGTTGTCCATCTAAGCATAGAGGTTGGGCCTGATGTCCTTGTGGTGCAGGGTGAAGGTCATAAAGTCTACTCATGAACATCCTACCAAGTGTCCAGGTCTCGACGATCCGAGGAGTCATACACATCATACAAAAGTCAGACGACAAGAGGGTCTCCTTGTGACACTGGCGGTATCAGTGCCTGGGTCTCGACCGCTACGAGCAATTCAACACGCGTCCATATGCTGGCCACAATACCATCATCAACCAACACATAGGATCATAGGGAGATCTCCTCGTAACACGGGTGCAACTCACCACGTGTGTGGGTCTCGACCATTGTAAGCAACCAGTTTGCATGCACATGCCACATGTAGTATGGCCACACACCAAGACACACGATCACGCGGTCTCCTCGTTACACTGGTACAATCCACCAAGTGTCGGGGCCTCAACCAACAGAGTGCTACTGTCCACATGCAATTGTGTAGGCATGTAGCGTGAGCCACACGCCGGCTGCTGTAGTATGCTCATAGCAGAGCATGGACCCCTCATCATGCATCTCCAACAATGTCGCGTCAGTTTGAGGTCCACACAACACTCCCTCTGGGCAGATGAACCTGGCGTCGATGTCCTCGCTGGAGATACTGATACCGTAGCTGAATAGATCTTGGGAAAAAATCATCTCTCCATCACATAGAGACAGCTCCCCCTATCATGTACAAGTCTGTTACCATCCTCAAAGATGAAGTGGTGTCTCTGGCGACGACTCCCCACGTCGCCCTTGCATCACCTGAAGTGTACCAATCCTCGTGTGACTGCCAAGGGTCCCAACTCACAATCTCTCCTCTCTTCGCTCTACCGCGATGCATCTGTGTACGTTGGAGGAAAGAGAATGGGTGAGCAACATGCAAGCATAGATGAAGTGGCGGAGCTGGCCTCTGAGGTGGGACAGATCATCCTCAAACACAAGGGTACACTACCAGAAGAGGAGGGCAGAAACGACGAACAAGACCACCACACATGGATAAAGATGACGATGGAGCAACTGAGGTGGGTGGATGAAGGTGCATGATGGTAGCAATTGAAGAAAGAGGAGCGATGATGGAGTCGACTGGAACGAGGATGAAGGGAAAAAATGGCATGCTCATCTCTCCTGTTGTAGTGTCTCCATCAGATGTCATACTCGGAGCTGGTACAAGATCCTCTCCGAGTATGGTTGTACGAGATCCTGATAGTGGAAAGCTTATACTGATATTAGTGGTGCTCCCTTACTCTAATAGTCACTCCCTCACTCCCATCACATTTGACTATAGCATCTCTACACGCTCCTATGAGTCAGCGTAATCTATTTTTGACATGTGGAGGTGGCCCATGTCTGCCTCGCGTAAGATCAAGTCTGTCTCACTGGATGCTACACACGTAGACTGTTGAACTTGCAATCAAAACTCCATCTACATCTCTGCTGCTTAAGACAATGGAGCTGGTGCTGCTACATCCTCCTGGGGGTCAACCATACTCGCAATATGCTGAGATGCTAGACGATTGGACATACCTGAAGGTGTCACATCTCGACCGCAGCCCCTGTTTGTCAGACAAGGAGGGATGAGCGGTTGCGTGCCGAGAGAGAAGGAGAAGTTGGAGTCATCAGAGTGTGTGGAGTATGTGGAAATGTCGACCATGCAAGTATTGTCACTCTCAACATCAATGTGATCAGTAGAGTCACCAACTAATGAACACACGAGGGCAGAAATCCGCTCCTGTTGACGGGGTGAATATTCGTGTGGTCTGATCTACTACACTATCCTCGGCTACTGACGTAGTGGACAAAGCTATGGAGGACTCCGACTCGACGATTGATCTAATGCTAGTCAAGGCAACAAGCAAGCGTAACTGGCATTCACGCATCGTCTCACCGGAAAGACTGGTCACTGTCATTCCCTCAATGATAGAGTAAGGATCATCACCCGAGTGCATCATGTGTGACGCTCCACCTCCGTGTGTACAGGAACCTGTAGTCTCTGGGAACATGGGCGGCTCCTGATGCTGAAGCTCGTCCTCGGGTAGCATCCATGTCAAGGTTGAGCCTGCCGTGTCTACTAGAGCAGATATCCCACTGACATCTCTGAGTAATGTTGCTATCAAGAATGCCTCCATATTTGAAAGACTAGCAGTTCCACTATGCTTGTGCACTACGACCACTGTCGAGCTGATGTGAACTTGCTCCACCAACTCCCTCGGGGGTCTACAATGGGGCATCCCAATCCCTATGGGACTCTTGTGCCACAGCCGGGCCGCCACCGGTCGGAGCCGCGAGTGGCACCGCCCAGGGACGCGTGGCCTTCACTCCTCCTATTGGAACCTGCTACTGTAGAAGATCTGGATCTAGCCTGGACGATGGAATTCGAGCTTGATGACACGCAATTCTCCACCATGAATTCCATGTTGGAATCAGACTGAACGTCATGTACTGCCATTGCATCATATACATTTGTCTGAGCCGATGCTGGGGCACCACGATACTGCGGGGGTGCGGCCCAGGTCGCGGCGGTCACACCAGGCAATGCACGATGACCACACCCCCCCTCGATAAGGACAGCAAAGGAAGTCGAGGATGCAGAGGATCTTTCAAGCTTGGCGTGAGCACAACGTGTACAGTGCTGATGCCAAGGTCTCGGCTGGGAGGTCCGTAAGTGTGAGCAGTCAAAATGAGCTGCACTACTACAGCACGCTCGGGGAAGGGAGTCTGACCAGCTGCGGCTACTAGTGCTGTTGCCACTAATGGAGAAAAAATTTCTCCAAGAACAGAAGATGTGGCGGCTGTAGGTGCGGCTGCTGCTCCAAGCGGTAGATGACCCAACCCTCAGAGATGGACAAAATTGAATACGCCGTCGATCCGACCAAGTGAAGTGTGGGGTCTTGTCGACGAGCCCAAAAAAAATGCCGGTCCAGAGAGTGCCATGAAACGGAAGTCGTCGTCAAAGACACAGTCTATTATCCACTGGAAGGGCGAAATGACAAGGCTGCTACAACTGCTCCTCACTATGCAATCGTCACCACTCCACCACCATTATTGCTATTACGACTGAAGCCGCTGCTGCTCCTACTCTGGCTGTTGCTATTACAAGTGCTACAATGGTGGCTGCCATAAGGACTGATTTTTCTATTGGTGGTGAGCGGTCAGGCTACTCTACAGCCCCTTACGATAGGTACTCTTGGTGGGAGGTTTTCATGATTTTTTCATGGATAAATCATACATTGTTTTTTCTTGTTTTTTGCCACTGAAATCTTTCTTTCCCCCTCCAGTTTTTTTCCTTCACTTTCTGACCTCCCCCCTGGAAAGGGGGCAGGTCAGAATTGGGGGGTCCGCCCCTTTGAGCCTACCCCTTCGTCGGTCGGCCGACGGGGCGTTGGGGCCGACAGAGTCGACGGGGCCAACAGGCCCCCTCCGAGGGGGCCCCTTCGTGGGGGCTGGAGGGGCCCCTTCGAGGGGGGGGGGGGGCTGAGAGGAGGACCCCGAGGCCCCTTCGGTAGCATCAGCTACGACGACGGGTGCTGTTACTATGCTTCGTGCTGCTGCTGCTACTGTTGCTGCTGCTATTGCTGTTGTTTCTGCTACTGCTACTACTCTATGCAGCAGCTGTTGCTATTGCTTGCTGTTACTGCCGCAGCTGCTATTGCTATGCACCACCGTGTCTATTGTTGTGATTGCCCCTGTTGCTACCTCTTGCTGCTGTCGTCGCTACTACTACTATTGTGCGCCGCAACCGCCGCTACTGCTGCTGTGCGACACAACAGATGCCATTGCTGCTGCTACTGCTGTGTAGCACAATAGATGACATTGTTGCTTTTGCCTGCTGCTGTCATTACTACTATTGCGGCTGTGTGCCACAACTGTTGTTGCTGCTGCGTGGCACAATAGCTATCTCTACTATTACTACAGCCATTGACACAGCTGCTGCAAATGCTGCCGCCCGCCGTTGCTGCTGGTGCTGTTGCCGTCACTGCTACTGTTGCTATGAGAGGCTAATTTACCGTTACTACTCCTATTGCACGGCACAGCAGCTACCGCTGCTACTATTGTTGCATCTACTGCTACTACTAATGCTGCAACCGCAGCCGCTACTCCTGCTCACTACCCCTATGGCGTTCACGTGCAGGTAATTCGCGCTCCCTCACGTTGGTGCCAGCATAGCACCACATGGCGTGTTCTCTATACGTCCCGCCCACTACTACTGATCTGTCGCTTCTGTTGCTCACATGCCCTCGTGTACTGTGATACCAAGCTAGAATTTTATTAAGGCATGCAGGCCCATACAAACACAAACATGAGCTTTGAGTGTGAGTGCATTGCAAAATGATAAGAATTTGGCTAAACACACGACATGAAAGAACAAGGAGAGTTTAGAAATGAGTCCCTAGCGGGCTTATGTAGGGGCACCGGCAGCTAGCCGCACCGGGCCTCGTCACCCTCACTGAGCCCGAGCAAGTCAACGAGGATAGCACACTATAGAGCACGTGAACAACAAATGTGGTCTCCTCGAGGTACTGGAACAGCTCTCTGAGTGCCCAGGTCTTGACCAACGAAAAAACACCACTTATGTTGGAATCACTCAGAATCAGCGTCCAGACATCGCAAATGGCTTTCCAAGCATCGAAAGCACTACTAAAGTCATCAGGTCTCCTTGTCGTACTGGTACAGTCCACCGGGTGCGCATGTCTTATCCCACTGAGAAAACTCTCCTAGCTTCCAACAAGCCAACAGGGCTGCCAGAACGCATCGATCGTGTCTCCCCGACGCGATTGTCGATGCTGGAGAAGTCTCGGTACACTGCGTAGGCCCGTCTTATCGTCACACTGTCCTCTACCCTATATCATCAACGTGGGGTATATGTGTAATCCATCAAAGTCGGTCGTGATGGATGGAAGCCTTACAAATCAACAATAGCCTTGCCAGAAACACCTCAAGGCAGCATTGTGTGTTTTCCGTTACGCATTGTCCACTACACGTGTAGGACTACGCTCCTAAGCTCAACCCTTTATGGTGGTAGATGGGTTCACAGACTAACTGGGAGCATGACAGTGATGCTCACAGTCGCACCAGTTACATCTTCGTGGTCGGCGACACTGCTGTCTCCTGGAAGAGTGGTAAATAGGGTTGTGTTGCCCGTAGCTGCAGTGAGGCAGAGTACGTGGCACTTGGCACAGGTACGTATGAGAGTGTGTAGTTGTCCCACCTGCTGCAACAGTTGTGTATTCCCATCCGCAACATCACTCTACGTGTTGACAACTAAAGTGCAAAAGCAATCGCCAAGCTTGATTGCATGCATCATTCACGCACAAAGCACATCAATATTGAGCATCACTTTGTATCTGAGCACATTGCTGCAGGAGAAGTTCAGGTTGTCTGAGTCGACACTTGTCACCAGCGTGCAGAGTTTCTTACCAAAGCTCTCAGCAGTGGCATGTTCAAAACGGCTATGCATGTTGTAGGTCTGTTGCTATTGTTGTGTGTGTCGTGCACGGGTTACGGTGACCTCTCTGCTCATGTCCATTCATGTGCAGATCCCCGAGAATGGCGATGGTGGTAGAAGACCGGCGGCCGGCGGTGACAGGCGCCCAGAAGACTCTCGTATTTTTTAGATTCACGCTGAGGGACAGCACATAGGTGTGCAGCCTATCGAGACGTAGATCTTGTTGACGCGGTCATCCTGGTTGAAACGGCTCGTCTTTCTGACGTGTCTGCAGGGAGTTATGGCCAAAACTGTGTTTTTGCCACTGTTTTGTCCTGTTGGAAAATAGCGCCCTTGTGCGCCGCGTGTGTGCATTCACTAGGGTTGTAACACTATTTACGTTGTTCGGGCCTCAGTTGTGATCTCTCTGTGCATAACTTCAACATTTGCAGCTTTTGACACTTGTGTTTGTGTCCCTAGCCAACCCCTTGCTGTTCTCACCTCCACGTGTGTGTGCTAGTGAGTTAGCTGGCCAGCTTGTACTGCCACGCCAGTGACAACAATGCTAGGGAGCTATCTCTCATGGTATCAGAGCAGCGAGCCAGTACTCGCACAGCTGCGTAACAGAGGCGCAGTAAGCGCCGTACCACTGAGCGTCCGCATCCGTTGCTGTGAGTACTAACAGTAGCATAGCCCACTGTCACGGCAAGAGGTCTTGGGAGGACCCACCATATTTCCCACTGTTTTCTTAAAATGTCCGCTACAGCTCCATGGCCGTTCCACAACAACAGAAATTGATCCGCAGAAAATTCCAGGTGTTTCGCAGTGACGCAAACTCCACAGCACACGCGGCAACTCTGCGGCCGCGTCGGAGTGCGTCAACGATGCCGCGACACTGCCACGGTCACTAGCGTTGCTCCGAAGTGACAACTCCGCAGTGACGACGCCTTGGCAGATCCGCGGCGTTCCGAGGATCCGTGGCACTCCGCGGCGGAAGCCCAGCGGTGGCTGCGGAACGCGCCGGTGTTCTACTGGTGATTCACCTGGTGCTACGCGGTTGTAAGTCCGCGACAACTCCACGGCCATCCTGTGGTCGCCAAACGCGACATCTCTGCGGCAGTTGCGGAACGCACCTACGGACGTCCCGGCAGGTTGTGGCACCCCGCCGCGTTCCACGTCCGCGACCGCGGCTGCTGTTCCGTGCGACCGCGGGTGCTGCTCCGTGGCAAAAACCGCAGAATTCTGCTGCAATAAAAATATGCGGTGATAGATCTGCGGCTGACAGCTCCGCGGTGACATCACCGCGGAAACTCCGCGGTGATCACTTCGTGGTGGCACTCCGTGGTGGCCCCTCCGCGGTTGATACTTCCGCTACAGAAGACAACGGGTGTTCCAGACAACCAGCCGTCATGCCAAAACAAAACCCCACCAGCGCTGCCACCGACGCTGCCGCTAAGGGCAGCGTCGTCTGTGGCCAACGCCGGCTGCCGCTGTTGTCACCACAGTAACAGCAGCAGTAACAGCAGTAGCCAGAGTAGCAGCAACAGTCGTAGCAGCAGCAACAGCAGCGGCCATCGATTTCGACAACCTTGGCACACCAGATGCGCGCGTTGGCTGACCTGCAGGCGGAGAGCTGCCTGACCTTGACAAAGAAAGTCGCTGAGCTGCAGGACCTGATCAGGGGCCTACTACCGCATCAGCAGTTGTCCCATCAGCAGCAGCAGCACTCGTTCGCAGACCAAAGCGAGGACCATCCCCCTCATGGCGGCAATGCAGACAAGGTTGCGGAGACCCTCTCCGACTCTGGCGAGGAGGGTGAGGAGGAGTTGCTGTGAGCACGCCTCATCCGCCTGGAGGTGCGGCGCAGAGCATGAGAGGCCAATGCTGCCCTCCGAGGCACGAGCTCCAGCACCGACGCCGGCCTGAGCTCATCTTGCCGCCCTCTGAGCTTTGAGGAGCTGGCTCTGCGGGCCCGCCTGGGCAAGGGGGTTGCCTCCTATGTGCCCGATTTCGCAGTGGCTCCAGCCGTCACACTGTCGACGGTCAAGCCACCCAAGTGGCTTGAGTCGGACCCGCCCGTCTTCCGGACTGGGAATGACTTCAAGTCTTGGGAGCCGCGCTTTTGCATGTGGGCCATGAGCGAAGGAATCCTTGCCTACTACCTCACTCCATACCAGTCGTATTACCCCACCCAAACACTGATGGCGGTCCGGGCAACTTCCGGCATAGTGAAGGCCGCCCCGGACTTCACCATGGACTTCACTCGGTTCCTTGGCGATCTGCTGACCAGCGTAGGAGCTGACCCTTGCGTAGCGTGGACACTGGCTGTCATTCTGTTTGAGGGCGCCACCTTGGCTCTCACGTCCCAGCGCCTCGCCGAATTCAACTCCCTCTGCCAGACTACTCAGGAGTCTACACCTGACTACAAGCGCCAGACGATCCAGCTGTACGAGGAGCTGGGAGACGATGCGCCTGCACAGTACTCCACGCTCCAGATCATCCTCTACGACATCAACCCGGACTACGCATGAGTCTTCAGCAACTTCGACAAGACTCTGCTTTGCGACATGGCGAGGGAAGGGACCCTACTGTGCTCGGCCACCCTCCACTTCCTGGAGGTCGCCGGTTTGGACGGCGCAAACCGTGCTCGCCGCAGCACCGCTTCAGCTGCAGTTGCCACTGTACCCCCCTCCCCGCCGTCTATAGCTACATCAACATCAGCTCAGGGGAAGAAGGGCCGCAAATTGTCAGGTGGTGGCTAAAACGGCAGGACCAGCAGTGGCACCAGCACAAGCACTATCAGCCGTAGCAGCAGCAGCGGGAGCAGCAACAGTGGCGGCGGCAGCAGCAACAGCAATGGCAGCAGCGGCTCCGGCAGTACGACGGGTTGTCGCCTTGTGTGCTTCAATTACGGAGGTGACCATCGCTATCCCGACTGTACTTGCCTAACAGGCCGCCCATTGGACTGGGCGAAGGTCACCTGTGGGCTGCAGCAGATGCATGAGGCGCGCATACGCCAGACGTCCGGTGCGACCACCCTCTCAGCCGCCTCTACCGCATCCATCCCAGAGGAGTCCGCCGCCACAGCAAGATCCTCCGTGGATCCTCACGACCAAGCGCTCGCCGAGCATGACAGAACGATCGCCGAGCTGCACCAGCTTCCTGCCCTGTGCTCATCTCAGGGAGGTGTGAGTGAGTTGACTGAGTCGAGGGGTCCCACTACCTGTGGACTGTCTGTGTCGTTGCCTGATGATGCCTATGGTGATCCGCATGCCTAGTCGTGTGTGCGTGACGGACCTCATGATGTGTCTTGGCTGCATGCCACTCATGTGCACTCCGCTGGTCGCCTTGTTGTGTCTCCCGCTGAGCGTATTGCTGCCGCGCCTTGTTCCGTCGCTGAGTGCCACGTTGCCCCCTGTAGGCGTGTCACCGACGCCACCTGGGTCGTTGACTCAGGTGCCACCCACCACATGACGTGTTGCCATGAAGCCTTTGTTGTCTTACATCTTGTTGGCACCATTCGCTCTATTCACATTGCAACTTGCCATGAGGTCCTGTCCAGGGTGTTGGGGCTATGCAGTTCACCGGGCCCACTACACCCGTATACATCTTTGACGTCCTCTTTGTCCCTGATCTGGAACTCAGCTTGCTATCTGTCCATGCTTGCACCAAGATGGGCCTGGGTGTCACGCACACAGATGCCGATGCTCGCATCTTTGTGCGTGACACTAAGGAGACCGTCCTCAGTGGAACGGTCATCGATGATCTGTATCACATCTCTGGGTCTTGTGCGAGTGACCCCCCCTTGCCTCCGTCTCCCACTGCTCGTGTTTTTGTCGCTGGTGCTCTATCCCCCGAGCACCACCATCTCCTGCATTGCCGCCTCTGTCATGTGCACCTAGGGGATCTTGAGAGGCAAATCCGCACTCAGCCTGCTCTCGGTCTTGATGCGACGTCCTTTGAGGCACCGTCCACGACCGACTGCCTGGCCTGTGTTGCAGGCAAGATGCACCGGTCCACCTATCTTGCGTCTGTCTGTAGGGCTCGTTGGCCCTTGGAACTTATCCACTCTGACCTCATGGATTTGCTCCCTAATGAGTTTCAGGAGGACCGCGGTCGCTACGTCCTGACGTTCACTGATGACTTCACGCGCATGCGCTGGGTCTACAGTCTGCGTCAGAAGAGCGATGCCACCGTCACAGTCCGCATTTGGCTGGTCATGGCCGAATGCCAATCTCCCCACCGCCTTCAGAAATTTCGCTCGGACCACGGTGGCGAGTACCTCAGTGACATGGCCCGCTCCTTCACTGAGCTTGGTGTCTTCCACAACCTCTCTGCTCCCGCCACCCCCCAGCAGAACGGTGTCTCAGAGCGCTGGAATCGCACAATGGAGGATGCGGTCCATGCCATGCACGCCGATAGCGCCATGCCTGAGGCTTTTGCCTTCAAGGGCATGGCGTACATGACCTAGGTCTGGAACCGAATCCCCCACGGCCCCCTTCCTGGTCACCGCACGCCCTACGAGGTGTGGTATGGGTGTCGCGCGGATCTGTGCCTGGCCCGTGTCTGGGGCTCCCTTGCCTGCGTCTGGCTGCCTTGCCCGGCCCATCTGCGGCTCGCTCCTCTGGTCCCGACTCTCCGCTCTCACCCATGTCCGAGCCTGCCTCCGAGTCTGCCTCTGCGCCTGAGGCTCTGCCTAATCCCACGCCTGTTTCTGCACTCGAGGCTCTGCTTGATTCCGCACCTACTTCCGCGCCTGAGGCTCTGCCGGATCCTACGTCCGCACCCGTGTCTGGCCCTGAGCCGTCCCTGCCTCCGACCGCGGACATGCCTGCGTTTGCCGTGGGCCCGTCCCCGGCTATTGAGGCCATACCAGCCTCGCCTGCCGGGCATTCCCCACCGACATGTGAGTTAGTAGCGCCCACTGCTACTGCCCCGTCGGACCCCTACACACGGGCACCCAGCGGACGTCTCCGCCCACGCTCCACGCGCAACGTCGTCAGCTGTGACCCGGGCACAAAGGCCCTCGGCCTGAGTGCTTGCAGCCTTGCTGAGGTCCACCTTGGCTATGCCACTGGTATATCACTACTTGCTCATGAGCGCGGTCTTGCTCGTGACGCCGTTGAGCCCATGGTGACGGTCGACCCTCCATCTGCGGCGTATGCCCTGGCTATATGCAGTGCACCACTGCTGTCTCCGGATCCCACCAGCCTTGTCAGCCCCCGACGCTGAGCAGTGGCACGTTGCCTGCCAGGCTGAGCTCGATGCCATCCGAGAGCACGGCATCTTTGAGCTGGTGGACTTGCTGAAGAACCGCAAGGCCATCAAGGCCAAGTGGGTTCTCCACAAGAAGCTAAAACCAGACAGCACTGTGGAGCATTACAAAGCGCGCCTGACAGCAAAGGGCTTCTCTCAAGTCCCTGGCGTTAATTACACCGCGACCTTTGCTCCTGTTGGCCGGATCACGACCACGCATACACTACGGAGCCAGGTGGCACAGCACGACTGGGAACTCCATCTGATGGATGTCAACAATGCGTTCCTGAACGGGTACCTTGAGGAGGAGATTTACATGGTCCAGCCACCCGGCTTTGAGGATGGTACCGGTCGCGTGTACCGACTGCGAAAGGCCTTGTACGACTTGAAATAGTCACCTCGCTACTGGAATCAGAAGATCACCAGTACGCTGAGACGAGCCGGGTATGTTTAGAGTGATGCTGACCCTTCCCTCTTTCTCTCACAGTCCCCAGCACCGCTTGCTGCCATCCTTGTCTACGTGGACGATCTTCTGATCACTTATCCTGACCTGGGAGCAGTGAACGCTGCCAAGGCCGATCTCATCTCAGCCTACAAGATGAAAGATCTTGGTGAGGCCTCTGTCTTTCTGGAGATGGAGATCATGCGCGATCGTGTCTGCCGCACACTCCGAGTCCACCAGGGACGCTACGCAGGGACTGTGGGAGAGCGCTTTTTCGACCTCCTCGCTGCCGTCCGCACGGCCTCCACGCCCATGACCCCTGAGGGACAGGCCACCCTAAAAGTGGATGATCCAGCTAACCTGGGGGAGCCAGTCGATGTGACCCTGTACCTGCGAGTCATCGGCTCGCTCATGTACTTGGCCACCACGACACGGCCCGAAATTGCCTTCACTGTCAACTTGCTCGCCCAATTCTCGCAGGCTCCACGCCCGCGAACACTGGAGGCAGCAGTCCGGTGTGTGTGCTACATCCTGTCCACCGCACCCTTCGGCTTGTGCTTTCGCAAGCAGGTGTCCGTTGTGCTCGATGGGTACACAGACAGTGACTAGGAGTGGAGCCGAGATGGCAAGAGCCGCACCGGCTACATCTTTCTCATTGGAGGCACTACAGTGTCCTGGCACAGTGGGAAGCAGGGCTGCATCGCACGTAGCACTGCTGAGGCAGAGTATGTTGCTCTAGGCGCCGGTGCAGCGGAGTGTGTTTGGCTCATCCGTCTATTACGTGAACTGCGTCAGTCCATTCCCCCCGTGGTTCTCCAGTGTGACAACATGAGCGTGGAGGCCATCGCCAAGAACTCAGGTGTGTTCCATGCACGCACAAAGCACATCAATGTCGAGTACCACTTTGTGCGTGATCTGGTTGATCGTGGTGAGATCATCCACGTGGGCACTGACAGGCAGTGCGCGGATTTTCTGGCCAAGGTTTTTGGTTGTTCGAGGTTTCATGCAGCCACTCGTTCCCTGGGACTCTGCCCCATCCCTGTTGCAGGTTGATTCCTCATGTGCCACCTTGCGTGTGCTGTGCTTGCTGCCTGCAGCGGTTGTGCGTTTCCTGCTCTATACATCGTTAGCCTCTACATGTGCATGGACGTATTTCGCCCTCCGATCATGGGGGAGTGTTGTTGTGTGTGTCGTACACGGCTTATGGTGACCCCTCCTCTCATGTCCATTCACGTGCAGATCCCTGAGACTGGCGACGGTGGCAGAAGACCGGCGGCCGACGGCGACGGGCACCCAGAAGACTCTCATATTTTTTATATTCATGCTGAGGGACAGCACATAGGCGTGCAGCCTATCAGGAGGTAGATCTTGTCGACGCGGTCATCCTGGTTCAAACGACTCGTCCTTCTGAGGTTTCTGTAGGGAGTTATGGCCAAAACTGTGTTTTTTCCACTGTTTTGACTTGCTGGAAAATAGTGCCCTTGTGCACCGCGTGTGTGCATTCACTAGGGCCATGACACTATTTAGGTTATTCGGGCCTCAGTTGTCATCTCTCTCTACATAATTTCAACATTTGCAGCTTCTAACACTTGTGGTCGTGTCCCTAGCCAACCCCTTGCTGTTCTCACCTCCACCTATGTGTGCTAGTGAGTTAGCTGGCTAGCTTGTACTACCAAGCCAGCGACAGCAGTGCTAGGAAGCTGTCTCTCAGCTGCGCTCTTGTGATGCCCCTGGTTGACATGAGTCTTGTGCATCTCGTTATCTTGTGGCGTGCTTCTTGCCTTATGTGCGTGTGGACTGTTCGTCTGTGGGTCATGGGGTAGTGTTGGTTGTGGTTGTGACACACGCAAGTGACCTCTTGACTCTACACACACACACCCACACACACACACACACACACACATGTTGTGCTTTGTGCCGTTCCTGTACAGTTTACTGTGACCACTCGGCCGTGTCCATACTCGTGCAGATCCCTGAGGCAGGCGGCCCTGGTGACACCGGCGCGACGACAGGCGGCGGACTACCACCTTAGAGCTGACCGCCCACTGTTCCAGAGCCCAAGATGCCACCGGGACTCTTTGTTGTGTTTTCTACGTCCTGCAGGCGTCTTTTGGCGGACTGGCCATGAGGCCTATTTGCATGTTTTTACATTATATGTCCGCTGTCAGTCGATGGATGCATGCATGTGACCAGTCGTAGCATCCGTCTTTTGATTCTACACGTCTAGGTTCATACGGCGTAGCATTCGGCCATGTGTGCGCACAGCTACGGCCACAACAGTTGTTTTGGGCCGGTTTTAGGACAGCTTTTGGACTGCCGCGTGCGACACCCGCTGTGTGCCGCGGCACGTACTTATGCCATGGACCTGTCATTTGTCATTTCTCTTTGCATATGCTATATTGAAGCATTCTGACACTGTGTCTTGTATCTCCTTGTTAAACCCCTGCCGTTGTGTGTACGACCTGTGACTGTCGTCACCATCTGATCAGGCACTGACGCCCGGTCAGCGGCTGTGTTGCTAGGAAGCTTCTACGCACTTTCTCATGGTATCAGAGCAGTGAGACAGTCCTCACTGAGCTGCGCAGCAGACACGCAACAGAGCAGCAACAGTGAGAGTCACCATTGCAGCAGAGTTTCTGGGGTCTGTTGGAGACGGCCGGTCACCCTCAACGCACTCCACCCACCACGTGAGATCGCAGCTGTAGAGGTAGCAGTAGCAATGTGTACCGCCACGCAGAGGTGTGTGGTGGCTGCAGTGCGTGCAGCCGTCCCCCTACAACCGCAACAGTAGAGCAGTAGCAGCACAGGCGGCCGCAGCAGCAGCGACCGCAGCAACAGCATGGCAGCAGCGACGGCAGCAGCAGCAGCGCAACAGCAGTGTCGGCAGCAGCAGCGTAGCAGCGGTAGCGGCGGCGGCAGCACAGCAACAGTAGCGGCAGTCGTGACGGCCACAATAGAGCAGCAGCGACAATAGCATCAGGAGTAGCATAGTAGTGGCAGCAGCAGCAGCGCGCGGCGGTGGCAGCCAGCAGCAGCTGCAGTGCACAGCAGCAGCCGCAGCGCGCAGCAGCAGCAACAGTAGCGCAGCCACTACTGCCACCGCTGCACACGCAGCTATGCAGCTGCTGCTACAACTGACAGCACAGCTGCAGTAGTAGCTGGGCGGAAGCTGCTGCGTAGCTTCCGCGGAGCTGGCGCCTGCCACCGCGAATCGGCTCCACACACGCGCAAAACCGTGACAAGAGAAAAAGAAAAGAAAAGAAAAGAAAAGAAAAAGGGGGAGGGGATGAGCTGACGTCAGCATTGTTGATTGCTGGTGTCATCAGGTTGTGCTGATGTCAGCAACCACTTGCTGACGTCAGCAAGTCAAAGTTGCAAGCGTTTCAACTCCTTGAGAAACGCAGACGATTTTGAATTCGGACAAACTTGACCTGTCGTCCCATAGTGAGTGGCGACATGAGTTCGCTTGACGACAAGGACAAGGAACCAGGTGATCCCTCCTCCTCTTCTTCAGGGGTATTGAGCCCTCGCTCGCAGGCCATTGCGGACCTACGTAGCCAGCAGGAGGAGATACGTCGTCTGCAGCGAGAGCAGACCGACGCGATCCGCACGCTGATTGAGCTTTTGCTTGCTCAGTCCACGGCTCCTTGCGGATTTCTCAGAGAGCTGCTGGCATTGCGGCCTCTACCCAGCACTTGGCCCAGGTGCTCGTGCTCCACCTGCTTCACCTCCTGGTGTGGTTTCTCCACTACCTGCTGACCTTCTTGATGACGAGCCATTCATGCCAGGCTTCGAGGATGACTCCCAGGAGCAGGAGATTCGTCTTCTACAAGAGTGCCTCCATCAGTTGCAGACGGGTACCCGACCTCCACCCGTGTCCCTGATACGATCGTCACCTGACTTCCCCGATGATCATCCCCTCCCAGGAGTTTTCCTCGTTTTTTGTCATCCTCAGCCTGCGGTTGCTCTCCCCACGGAGCGGCAGCCAAAGGACTTTGAGGCACCACCTCCACAGTATATCAGCGAAGATGGATTTGACTGCTGGGAGATCCTATTTCAGGTGTGGGCCACTTCCGAGGGCGTGTGGCCTTGTTACCATAGCCCATACCAGTCTACAGATCCAGCACAGGCGCTGACAACAGCTCGGGCCATGCGCGGACTTCTCTATGCCATACCATGCGAGACTGTCGTCGACTTCCGCCCCTTCCTTGGTGAGGCTGGCACAGGCACCGGAGCTGATCCTCGTGGAGGCAGGGATCTGGCGTTGTCCCTACTGGCCGCAGAGACGCACGCCACGCGTGCGTCACACATTCGTGCTTTCCACTCGCTCTGTCAGGGACCAGCGGAGCCTGCGGCGGATTACTTGCGGCACGCCATGCGTATCTACACGCGTCTGGGGACCTCAGGGGGCATACAACTGTGGGCACTTCGGACGATCATGCTCGGAGTTTGCCTGGAGTACACCAACATCTTCACACGGTACAGCGACGCTGCCCTGGAGCTTTTCTCAGCCACTCTATAGCTACTCCCTTGGGCGCATCAGCTGTTCCTCCAGGTGATATCGGCCTACGAGACAGTAGTAGCGCATCAGGAGACTTCCCTCACTACAGCAGTCGCATCACCACCATCTTCTCTCCTGTAGTCACCCTCATCCACCTCCATCACTACCTCATCTTCCTCCTCCTCTTCGATCCCGTCTACACCCACACAGACGCAGGGCGTTGCAGTAGCTGCCCAGGGGAAGAAGAAGAATAAGAAGCACGGATCGGGTCAGCAACAGCCGTCATCCAGTGGTAGCAGTGGCCGTTCCGTGCACTACTATAGCTGTGGAGGCGCCCATCGCTACACCGAGTGCCACCAGCCGCTTACCTGGGCGCGCATCACTCATGGGCTTCAGGCTGCCCATGCTACTCGCACCGCGTCGGGCACGTCGCCCGCACACTCCTCTAGACGCGCGGCGACCACGACTGCAGCTGTTTTTGCATCCTCACCAGCGAGCAGCNGTCATCCAGTGGTATCAGTGGCCGTTCCGTGCACTACTATAGCTGTGGAGGCGCCCATCGCTACACCGAGTGCCACCAGCCGCTTACCTGGGCGCGCATCACTCATGGGCTTCAGGCTGCCCATGCTACTCGCACCGCGTCGGGCACGTCGCCCGCACACTCCTCTAGACGCGCGGCGACCACGACTGCAGCTGTTTTTGCATCCTCACCAGCGAGCAGCAGTGATCCAGACCCACATGACCGCACCATCGCCGAGCTTCATCATCTTCTGGCGCTTCACTTTCAGGGATGTGCGAGTGTGTTGTCATCGTTGAGTGGGTCACAGACTGCTTGTTTGTCCGTCCTCGTGACTCGTGATGACACGTGTGGGGGAGCACAGTCCGCATGTGATGATGATGGGCCTGACTGCACTGACTGGATTCATGAGTCTCACCTTCGTGATGTACATCGTTCTTTCCCACTGACGGCTCAGCGTCCCTCTGATGCGGAGTGTTCCATTGCTCGTTGTACAGTGACGTCCACTAGTTGTGACTCCGGTGGCACTTGGATCATCGATTCCGGTGCCACCCATCACATGACGTGTCGTCGTAGTGACTTTGTGGTACTTGGTCCTGTCACGACTGTCTGTTCTGTTCGTACAGTCTCTGGTCAGTCCTTGCCGGTCCACGGTGTTGGAGTTGTATGCTTTGATGGTCCGTCTGGCCCCCTGTATCTCTTTGACGTGCTGTTTGTGCCTGATCTTGAGCTCAGTCTGCTGTCTGTGCGTGCCTGCACTCTGATGGGTCTCTCCTTTGAGCATACCGCTGATTCAGCGACTGTGACTGCTCTTGACACCTGTAGCATTGTCCAGCGTGCTTCAGTTATAGATGATTTGTATTGCATTGCTCGGACCTCCTCCCCTTGCTCTCCCTCCTCCTCTGGTCGTGTTTTTGTCACTG
The DNA here is from genome assembly GCA_023375785.1 of Penium margaritaceum. Taxonomy (NCBI): domain Eukaryota; kingdom Viridiplantae; phylum Streptophyta; class Zygnematophyceae; order Desmidiales; family Peniaceae; genus Penium; species Penium margaritaceum. The sequence goes on from SZWC01011220.1 coordinate 55,737, forward strand.
GTGTTCTATCCCCGAAACACCAGCGGTTGCTTCACCGACGTCTGTGTCACGTGGGCTCCGACACTGTATCAAAGCTCATTCGGATACAGCCTGCTCTCGGTCTTGACGTGGCTTCTTTCGAGAAGCCACCCAAGACCGATTGTCTTTTTTTGCGCTCAGGGGAAGATGCATCGGTGCACTTACCCTGATTCGCGTTTCGGAGCACTGAGGCCCCTCGAGTTGGTCCACTCGGACCTGCTCGGTCCTCTCCCGGTCGAGTCCCTGTCCGAGAGGGGCCGGTATGTTCTGACGCTGACTGGTGACTTCACCCGGATGCGGTGGGTCTATAGTTTGCGTCAGAAGAGCGACGCCGCCCTTGCGGTTCGGCTCTGGCTCGTGATGGCTGAGCGTCAGTCTCGCCACACGCTACATACTTTTCGCTCGGATCGCGGCGGCGAGTTCCTCGGTGAGATGGACTCCTTCTTTGCTAAGCACGCATTTTTCACCAGGTCTCCGCTCCTGCTACCCCACAGGAGAACGGTGTATCTGAGCGCTGGAACCNCTATAGTTTGCGTCAGAAGAGCGACGCCGCCCTTGCGGTTCGGCTCTGGCTCGTGATGGCTGAGCGTCAGTCTCGCCACACGCTACATACTTTTCGCTCGGATCGCGGCGGCGAGTTCCTCGGTGAGATGGACTCCTTCTTTGCTAAGCACGCATTTTTCACCAGGTCTCCGCTCCTGCTACCCCACAGGAGAACGGTGTATCTGAGCGCTGGAACCGCACCATGGAGGATGCGGTTCACGCCATGCGGTCTGAGTGCGGTCTCCTGGATTCCTTTGCCTTCGAGGGCTTCGCCTACATGACTTGGGTCTGGAACCGCCTCCCACATGGTCCGTTTCCGGATCATGTTACACCGTACGACCTCTGGTTTGGCCACTGTGCTGATCTTTGTCTCGCTCGCGTCTGGGGTTCCCTGGCCTCCGTGTGGTACACCGAGGACTAGCAGGGGTCCAAGGTCTCCCCTTGGGGTCGCTTGTGTGCCTTCATCGGTATCTCCCCCCGGTCGAAGGCCTGGCGCTTTGGGGACCCCACTCGCCATCGTGTCATTGAGTCCCGTGACACGCTGTTTTTCTTGTCACTCACATACCGTGATCCGACTTTGATCTCAGCCCTCTCTGCAGCTCATGTCCCTTCCTGTGAGGGTCCTCGGGGGATGGGGGAGACTTCTCCGCCAGCGACCATTCCTCGTCAGGCTGATGTGTCCGCTCGAGTCCCCTTTCGGTCTCCAGCACTTGATGACCCGGCTATCATTGTCGTTGTTCCAGAGATCCCGCCTGTTCAGCCTGTTTCACACCCCACAGGTACCGCTGCTCTCACGCCTCCTTCTGTACCATCACCTGTGTCTACTGGCACCCCTGCTCTGGCGTCTGGCCCAGTCCAGCCCACTCATGTCCCTACGTTGGCTGGCACTCCTTTCTCAGTGTCCGGGCCAGCCTTGCCTGTTGTCACACCGAGCTCTGTGTCCCCAACACACGCATCTCCTCGCACGGTGTCTCCGGCTGCCTCGTCTCAGCCCTCACCAGCTGTGGTCATACCTGTCCCTGTGGTCATACCTGTTCCTGAGCCTGAGGTGCGCCTGTCGTCCTCCGGTTACTCTCGTGAGCCCGGTGGCCGCCTTCGACCACTGGATTCCAGAGCTCAGCGAGCGTCGGGTCCTAGACCCAGGCGTTCCTCTCGCAACATCGCGAGCGGTGATCCAGGCACAAAGGCCTTAGGCCTGAGTGTCCGAAGTGAGCTTTCAGAGGTACACCCAGCGTGCCCCATAGGGCACGACCTGGTCACTCGCGCATTCCATATCGCCTGTGACGTAGCAGCTGATCTCGTGGCCGTCAGGCCCGACACTGAGGCGTGTGCACTTGCCACGCAAAGTTCCCCCTCTATGGCACCTGACCCAGGCACATTGAGGGAGGCTCTCTCATCGTAGGATACTGATGCCTGGCGAGCTGCTTGCGAGGATGAGCTTCGCGCTATCCGAGAGCACAGAGTCTACGAGCAGGTCGACCTTCCCCCTGGGAGGAAGGCGATTCAGGTCAAGTGGGTCTTTCGCAAGAAGGTGAAGCCGGATGGCTAACTGGAACGCTACAAGGCCCGCTTGGTCGTCAAGGGGTACTCTCAGATTGAGGGAGTTGATTACACTAACACCTTTGCCCCTGTCGGCCGCATGACCTCAGCTCGAGCTCTGTTCAGTGTAGTGGCTCAGCATGACTGGGAACTGCACCAGATCGATGTGAACAACGCGTTCCTCCATGGCTCTCTGGATGAGGAGATCTATGTGGCTCAGCCACCAGGCTTTGAGGACGGTGACAAAGTCTGACGCTTGCGCAAGTCCTTGTACAGCCTCAAGCAGTCTCCACGGTGTTGGAACCGGGAGATCATTGGCACCTTGACTCGCGCAGGATACGTACAGAGTGAGGCAGACCCCTCGCTCTTCATCCTACCGACACCCGAGTGGTTCACCGCCATCCTGGTCTATGTTGATGACCTTCTGATCGCGTCTCCGTCCCTGGAGGTCGTGAAGGAGGCCAAGGCTGTCCTGTAGACTGCCTGCAGGATGAAGGACCTCGGTCCTGCATCGGTGTTTCTTGGTATGGAGATCGTGCGAGATCGTAGACATCGGACACTGTTGCTGCATCAGGCCCGATACGCACGAGTCATGGGGGAGCGTTGCAGCGATCTCCTTGGTGTAGTGCCCACCGCTTCCACACCCCTCACACCTGATGGGCGGGATGCCCTGAGGGTGGATGACCATACACAGCTGGGGGAGACAGTGGACGTGACCTTGTACCTCCGTCTCATCGGATCTCTGATGTACCTGGCCACTACCACGTGTTCCGACATCGCGTTCGCCGTCAACGTCCTCGCTCAGTTTTCGCAGGCTCCACGTACGAGAGCTCTTCACGCGGCTGTGCGAGTGGTACGGTACGTGGTCTCCATGCCGTATCTTGGACTCTGCTTTCGTCGACAATGTTCGGTGGTCCTTGACGGCTACACTGATAGTGACTGGGCTTGGAGCCCTGATGGGCCCAGTCGTATTGGCTATGTGTTTTTGCTCGGTGGTACCGCTTTGTCTTGGCGAAGCGGGAAGCAGGGCTGCATCGCACGTAGCTTGTCGGAGGCATAGTATGTGGCTTTGGGCGCAGGGGCTGCTGAGGCAGTATGGCTGCAGCGCTTGTTTCTTGAGCTTGGGCAGTCAGTACCCGCCATTGTGCTGTGTTGCGACAACCAGAGTACTCTCGCCATTGCGGAGAATTCTGGTGTTTTTCATGCTCGCACAAAGCACATTGCGGTTGAGCATCACTTCGTTCGTGATCTGGTGGAGCGACGCGTGATTTCCATCATGTGGGTTGGCACTGACTTGCAGCATGCTGATTTCTTGACGAAGGCACTTGCCCGCGGAAAGTTCCTGGTGGCCATTCGTTCTGTTGGGCTTCACCCCGTGTGTTAGAGTGGTTGAGTGTGGGATGAGCGTCTGTGTCTCATCTGTCTGTGTCACCCACTATTGTGGTTGTACCAGTGCTGTACGCGTATGGACATGCATACCATCGGGTCATGGGGGAGTGTTGTGCTTTGTGCCGTTCCTGTACAGTTTACTGTGACCACTTGGCCGTGTCCATACTCGTGCAGATCCCTGAGGCAGGCGGCCCTGGTGACACCGGCGCGACGACACGCGGCGGACTACCAGCTTAGAGCTGACCGACCACTGTTCCAGAGCCCCAGATGCCACCGGGACTCTTTGTTGTGTTTTCTACGTCCTGCAGGCGTCTTTCGGTGGACTGGCCATGAGGCCTATTTGCATGTTTTTATGTTATATGACCCGTGTCTGTCGATGGATGCATGCATGTCACCAGTCGTAGCGTCCGTCTTTTGATTCTGCACGTCTAGGTTTAGACGGCATAGCATTCGGACATGTGTGCACACAGCTACGGCCAAAACAGTTGTTTTGGGCCGGTTTTAGGACAGCTTTTGGACTGCCGCGTGCGACACCCGCTGTGCGCCGCGGCAGGTACTTATGCCATGGACCTGTCATTTGTCATTTCTCTCTGCATATGCTATATTGAAGCATTCTGACACTGTGTCTTGTGTCTCCTAGCCAACCCTTGCCGTTGTGTGTACGACCTGTGACTGTCGTCACCGTCAGATCAGGCACCGACGCCCGGTCAGCGGCTGTGTTGCTAGGAAGCTTCTACGCACTTTCTCAACACACACACACACACACACACACACACACACACACACACACACACACACACACACACACACACATCATCATCATCATAATCATCATCATCATCATCATCACTGCAGGTGACTAAACTAGACTAAAGCTCTCCGGTGCAAAGTTGGGACACAAGATGGGGCGCACAGTGGTGGCAGCACTGCCAACTTGTGAAGTGGTGGCCACAGCACCAATGCTAGCACTGTGGGGAGGTTGATTGTAGTGATGTTTCATACTGCTCCTCTTGAATGGGGCACATACTTGGAGTGCATGCACCACATACACTCGTGATTGATGTTGTTGGATTCTCGCACATTTGCATGCTTCTGGCGTAGTGAGCCGGGTTGCTGATCTCACTGGACCACACGACCGGTTTATGCCGGCGTGTGAGAAACCCGCTGGAGCTTGTTCACTCGAGGTCCCGGTTCGATACGTGGGTGGCGTCCGGGCCCCACATTGAGAGCCTCGCGTGGGTGGCCCGGTCAACCGGTGCTTATCACATCGCTCACTCCAAAGTCACGACTTGTCTTTCTATCCTCCTACGCAACGTGAGCTTGCCCCCAATCCATGGTGTCGCTCCCTCCCCCTGCTTGCTTGCTTGCTTGTCTAGTCTAGCAACCATAGCTACCTACACTACCGGGTACTACTGGATCAAAATCTGGCACCATCTCAGCAGCAGCGGTGTCCCCAGACTGCTACATTCCCCCAGCAACAAATACCACGATGTGCACACTGACACCTAGCAAGCATCACGTGGCATACACGTGCCACACCTCTTTCCGGATGCAAGTCCACACTCTGCGCACACCTGCTGGCATCTACATGCGCATCGCACGATGGATGAGATTTGTGCTAAAGCAAACATGTGCAGCAGGAGCCACATGAAACCGGTCTCAAGGGCGGAGAAAAAACGACGAAGGTACAACTCGAAAACAGTTGTTTGGGACTTGCAAGCCCAGAGGTGGCAAGCAGCTGAGGAAGAGCCTGCTGCATCCACTACCGCTCCACCCTTCCACATGGTGGCCCAGGCATTCGTTGCTTGGCCCTGTTCTTGCTGGGACCAAGGGCAAGATGCCGCGCAACCAAGTGACAGGCTTTGGTCGCAGACAAGGCAGTAGGCACAGGGCCTCCATCACAGACACAGCAGGAGCCACAGCAGACCACTCACTGCAGCAACTCTTGATAATCCTGTTTCAATCAGTGCGCGTGGTCAAGCGACGATAAAGAGGTACCAAGGAGGATTGCCTACACTTGACGGATGGTCAGAACAGTATGGCCTGTAATGACCGATGTGAATACCGAATCATACCAAATCAAACCTGCCTGCTCCCTTGCAATGTTTGGCCATGTTGTCATGACTGCATGGAAATGTGCGTGTGTTCCCGCATGTTTGGATGCACGCCTAGAGGGAGG
>SZWC01011220.1:61893-75532 GCA_023375785.1 Penium margaritaceum
TCCAAGACAGGGTGAAAGGGGAGGATAGAGTGAGAAACAGGCAGAGAGAGTGAGGGTGCAGTGGCAGGGAAAGGGGGGGAAGAGGAGAGTAAGGGGGAGGGAGAAAGAGGGGAAGAGAGGGGGAGAGAGGAGGGAGAGGAAAGGAAGTTTGAAGCATTTTTACAGATCCCTGGAATCCCAACATGGCACAACACTGCTAACTAAGCTATAAATAAAATCAATGCATTTCAAAACCTAGGCAGCAAAAGCTGAGAACTTGCAGTTGGAGGCGAGCACGTTGCTCGTCTCGTAGTCCTGGGTGCTGCCGTCCAAAAAGCCCTTGCCGCTCTCGCCGTCGGCCGCGACGCGGCCGTGCAACAATCGCGCGATCTCGGTGTACCTAAGCGCCTTCTGCTGCTGCTCGGGCGTGGCGCGGTACGTCTGGCCCAGCACGCCGTGGATCTTGTCCGACGCGGCAATGTCGTTGATGGCCAGGTTGAAGTGCACCTCTGCGTCCTCAGGCGCCTGCAGCTTCGGGTGCGCCACGCGCATGCTCACGCCCAGATCCAGCAGGCCCTCAATCTTGAGCGAAAACCGGTCCACGTCGTACGGGCCAGTCTTGCCCACGCCCTCGAACGCCAACTTCATGCCGTGCGCGGACACAGGCGCGCCCTCCGTCGGCACCGCTACCTTCTTCCCATCCACGTACACGGCGGCCAGGAAGCCAGAGCCGCGCTCCTGCTGCTTGCCGCCGCGAGCCACCAGTTGGAGCGAGTGGGCTGCGCCACCCTCGGAGGCCCAGAGCACGCCCACCTCCTTGATCCACGAGCGGATGCCGGCGTGCGCGCCATCGGCATTGCGCTCGTCCTTGTAGCCATTCAGAAGCACGTTGATGTGGAGCCGCGCGTCGGTGGTCAGGCAAAACGACCTGTCCAGCTCGCCGTTGAAGTCAAAGGGGGTGCCCGAGGCGCCCGTGAAGTGCGGGTCGTCAACCACGCTGCCGTTGCCGTTGCACAGGCCGCCCACCCAGCTTGGGTTGTACTTGGGGCTGTATGCGTCGCCCGTCTGCACCTGCGCCGTGTGCGTGCCGCTGCGAGGCGCACCGNTTGTACAGGCCCATCCAGTACGCCACGCGCTTGTCCCACGTTGCACCCTTCTCCTTGTCGAACTTGGGCTTTGCTACGGCAGGAACGTTGGACAGACTGTTGCAGAAGTCCTCGCTGCATCCGAACGGAGGCAGAGCGCACGCGGCGGCGCCGAGCACGATGGCCGAGAAGCATGCAGCCAAGAGAAGGATGCGCGCCATTTTGAGTATGCCGTAGGGTACAAGTGTGAGTGCGGGCAAAAGGGCAACGGTGCAGATGTCTTCTGCTAGACTATCTCAATAGGGAAGATGGACAGGCCTGTTTGACAGATGTGTGAACATTGCCTGCGTACTTATCGCCGCTTGGGCCAGTGCTCTCGGATGACACACGGCGGCGTCTCGCCCGGGGCCCGGATCGCATTCGCGGAACCTTGCGAAGCGCAGAACAAGAGCGTCGCGTGCGCGGAAACTGACGTCCCTGCGATTTGGCTCAGGTCGCTTCTCAGGCAGTGATGTGCGGATGTTTGCGATGCGACAAGAATGGTCAAGAGCCGTTAAAACCGCACGTCTGACGTTTGAGCAAAGAAACGCCTGCCGGATGCTTCAGGACAATTTCCCAGAGTGTGCATAGGGGACATCGCCGCCCGGCAACATGAACGGGTTGGCCTGATCGAAGCAGGAAGGATCTTCCTTTTGGCGTCAAGCGCACTGAAATTGCGTTGCCGGCATTTCAATGTTCAACCTGAAGTGATCAGGTTGATCCTTGAAAACCGATCAGGTCTCAAAGATCAGTCCGCGATAGACGGCCATGGTGATTCGTCCATGGGGCGTGTTTTGTCGCCAACACATGTTGGTCGAGGAAGCTTTTTGAACGTTGTTCTCTTCCAAAATGCCTTCCGCCCCCAAGAAAAACCAACAACGAGGATCCATCGAAGAATTATGAGTAGCCTGAAATCAGGAGTCGGTCCTCAACCCAATCAGCAAACTATTGTGCACCTGTCAATATCTTCCACCACCTACCGTACTAGCACTTGAAAGGTTCAAGAATTAATTTTATACCCAATATTTTGTGTTTGTACGAAATTGTCGGGTTCGAGTGTGTTTGTGTTAAAATACCTTTTTGCCCATGGTTTCGCTCCGGAAAAAAGAGAAAACCGAGACACGCCCAGGCTCACGAGTCACAAGAAGCGACACATGAGCCTAACCGTGTGCCTTGGCGTAGAAGCCGCCACCGTTCGGTGGGCCAAGTTCAAAATCCGATGTTCAAATGATGCACGGCACAAAGAGTACGGGCCAGGACTTGAACGAGGTCACCCGAAAAATATGTATTGTGTTTGTGTTTAACTGCCTCCCCAGAATAAGTGTTTGTGTAAAATAGCCATCGGCACAACTTCTATTATGTAGAAACTAAAATTGTTTTTGCTCAACCTTTCAAGTGCTAGTTCGGTAACCGCTGACACCAAAAACACAAGGCCGGAAATATGGCTAGAAACAACGCCCAAAGATACCTGAAAGAATATTAACATCACCAATGTGAAATTAAAAAGAGAGGTGAATCTAACATTCACGTCAATAACGATTGCTCAACATAAAAGCCTCTAAGTTGCAACTAAACATTGATATCCGAAAAGAAACTACCAGGACCTCCGGAAAGAAACATCCTAATCACGAGTGTCAAACTCGTCATACTCACTTGACTTCGTCTGCTTACCATCCAGCTTCACAATTTGGCGTGAAGTGCATTACGGAGGCCGCGATGTTAACGGTCTGTCAAGTGTTTTCAAGTGACATGTTCGCCAAACTGGATTTTTTTGTCAAAGGATCTTCCCGGCCAAGGTCTCAACCAACAACAATTTTTCAATTTCAAGGCGCCTTTCCAGCCATCAGTCACTGACAAGACTCCCATCCCTTTGTGTGAGCCCATGCCTACGCGGTTCCCGCGCAATCCTACTGTTGAAAACCTGACATGGACCTCATGGAGGCATAAATGGAAGGGACAATTACTTCGGCTATCAAGACTTCACAAACTAATATCTCTAACAGGAACATGTTGAATACTATTTCCAGCATCTACAGGCAGAGAAAATTCTAAAACGATGCCTGTAACTAGTTTTCGCGAACAACAATGTAGAGAATATATCCAACATCGAAAAACAAACATTCAGAGGCAAACCTCAGTACAAAGTCCAAATAAGGAGTACATAAAAAAAGGGACAAAAACGACAAACATGAATAAATGAAAGAAAACTGTGTACGTGCTGCGGTGTCAACGACCCACCTATCATAACTTTCAAGCGGAGGTCTAGACAAAGGCAAGGACCTGTTTTGTAAGCGCATACCTTCTCCAACCGCCATGTACTCCTTTCGCTGACCCTATCAGTGCAACACAAATGCTTGCTAAGACACTATCTTATTTTTACTGTTCGCCAAAATGGCCGGTGAACATGCTTTTTGCTTTTACAGTTAGTGATGTCAAAACGTTTTACAGGCTGCATGAGGCATCCAACAATATGGCGCCTCAACCACAAGCCTCTTTGCAACAAAAGGAACATTTTGTGCATCGCGGACTAGTGCAAAAAGACCGGCACGGCTACAAATCAAAGGCAAAGTCTGAAAAAAATTAAGTGAGTCTATCCAAAAACGTATCCAACCACTGCATCAAACTTGAAGAAATCATGCAAAGGATAAACAAATAATTTAAGAAAGAAAAACATGTATTCCGCAGTTAAGGTTTTTTGAATATCTAGAACATGAAGTCTACGTCTAGTGCTTCTTTTGGTGATGGAGAATAGTTTCTGATTTTTGGATAATTTAACCATGATTTTACAAATTCAAAAGGTTTGATTATCAATTATGGGATTTTACTACGATACTGAAAACTTCCACACAAACATTGACAAAATGACAACATGTGGCCTCCATTTTAAGAAATATTTGACTCGTAAGGAAACCCAAAAAGTAAGATGAAAATTTTCATGATAATACATATGTTAAAACCATCAGATTATAGTTAGTGAAAAACTTCAAAGGCATTCAACACCTATGATACTTATTCCAAATAATGTCAATTTTTTTCTCTTTCTCGTATCAATATGGCAGAAAAAAATTCATAAATTTAAGTTGTACATGAGACAAATTGGTTATAAATGTGGTATAAGTGGATAATCGATAACTAAAACTTAACATTCAGTCAAGGAATCGTTTACCTCAAACATTTGTACGATTTATGGGGAGCATATGAATAATAAACCAGGATATTGAAAATAAAAACATCTCTTTGTTTGAATTCGAGTAAAGTATAAACACAATAAAACATAAGGAATTCTAATGAAAGTTTTTCACTAAATTCATGGATAGGATTTTACTTTCTATTATTTACTTCTTATAATTGGATTAATCCCTTTAAGCAAAGGTCCGGTTTCCCATCCAACATTTTTTCTTAACACTTACCTTGTTCCATGCCTAGAAGTTATAATAAATGAACATTTCTCAACTCTAAATGACACATGTTTTTACGAAATAAATGAAAATACCCACGTAAAACCAAAATAATTGATATTGATATGTTGTGAAGATATGGAATAAAATGAATGTACGTTTAGTTTTCTTTTACATGGATAAGTAATTATTCCTTTGCCAATATGATGATTGAACAAAACCAAAATAGTAAAACAAATAGATTCAAAGGTCATGAAGTAATAAAATAAAATTCTTCATAGTCTATACAATCTCCCTTTCAAAAACCTAATTTTTATGACACAAACAAATCCTCCGTATTCCCTTGTTAAAACAATTGAATCATTTTATTAATAGTTTCAGTATTATTGCTGTATCAGGTCGTCATGGGATTGATATTGATTATTAAGTGTAAACGCTTCACAGATTATTCATCAGTACTTATAATCATGTAAATAATTTCTCAAAAGTTTACATATTCATTAAAGATAAGAAAGATAAGCATTAAAACTTCTATTTAAGGTCATTGCCTTTTGCTTTCTTTCTTGATTTGTGTTTGAATGTCTTTAAGATGATGTAAATTCAATCATTTTCAATATCAAAATTTCATGCATTTTCATTGATATTAAAAAAATAATTCGACTTATATTTTAATGAAATTTCAGCCTTTGCAAACATTAAGTTTAAGAAATATCATAAAATTTTATTTATTCCTAACATATTCCAACCTATGAATACCCTTCACTCAATCATGAACTTCTCATTTTCAATTTTTCATGCTTTCAACAAGTACAAGCTATTTCTTCCCCTTGTCAAAATAACTGTAACAATTGGTCTAAATAAGTTGTTAAGGCCATACATACAATTGCGCGAGTTAGCACTGAGGTGGTTCACAATTGAAAATGGGGCTTGTGACTTTTCACGAGAGTGGGGTTAGATAGGTATTTTCAGAAGCAAAAATCATTGTTTGTTATTTGAATAGCCAAACCTCGCCAACGTATGTGCAAATGGAGAGTGGGGGAAAATGAAGCTTGGTCGAACCGTTTGCGTTTTTAACAATTTGCCTCACGCAATGGCATGCTCTCATTCGTTGTATCGAGAAGTCCCTTGATGGTTCGACGAAGGGTGCTTCAAAACCATGATAGGGGCTCGCAAAGTTTATCAAAGTTCCTTGATATAACCCCATCCATAGTCTCAAAAAATCAGGGATGGTTAAGAATACGTTCTAGCAAGTTTGCAAAAGTGACCTCTAAGTGGCCATGAACGTGCGAGAAATTTGGGTTATTCCGTAGGATTTCCTCCAAGCGTAGAAAAATGGCTCGCAATTCAGTGCGAGGTAGGTCGTAGGTGGGGGAATAGTGATTTGGCTACTTTAAGGTTAGACTTCAATGTATGCCACCAATAAAACACACCCCCCCCCCTCTAGCTGTGATGTACAGGTACGTCACCACTACACAACCATAGATTTAAAGCCTTTGATAAGAGAATCAACATCCGAGAGTTGGTCGTATGACATGTAGCTATTATGTATCGCCTTGTAATCCTTCCACTTGATCAAATATTGATCTTTGCCTCCTCTTTGTGCATGATTGAGGATTTCCTCAACTTCATACTTGTGGTCGCCATCAAAGATTAGGGGTGGTTGAGCAAGTGCCACGCATATTGAAAAATCCTTCATTGAATTGAAGTCATGACAAAGTTTGCTACTATTTAAGACTGGTTGGATCTACATGTCGACACGTAGTCAGATTTTTGCGACGACAACAGCTTGCATCCCCAGCATATCAAAAGGTCATAACCACCAAGTTTTAAGTTTCAGATTGCTCGATATGCGATTTTTGACAATCACGGATTTGAGCAAGTATGTCACCGCTCTTGATCTCCTCAGGTCGTAAATGTTTCTCATCTTTTTGGTTCATATTTCCATATGTATTTGTAAGATTTTGACAAGTTTCCTCCTACATAGCAGAATATTCTTGCCATGGTGCGTTGACGATGGGGATGTTGCTCTCAGTCTACAAGTCAGCCGGGGTTGTTGGTTTTGCTCCATGAACCACCTCAAGTGGTGTTTTCCTCATTGCCACAAATGTTGCTAAATGATATGTAAACTCAGCTAGTTGTAGATTGATTACCCAGTCGCTTCCATGAGGTTTGCACAAAGTTCGAAGAATTCTATAGCATTTGGTTGGTTCTCTCGGTTTGTCCATCGATTTGCGAATGGAACGCTGTTGAAAGTTGAAACTGACTCCCAAACCGTTGCATAAAATCTCGTCAAAACTGGCTAGAGAACCGCATGTCTTGATCGTTCGTGTTTGATGGCACAATCCCATACATTCAGACAATGTGGGAAGGGAACAATTGCATTGCTACTTTAACGGTAACATTCGTAATGGTTGGAATGAACTGTGCCATCTATGCGAACCTGTCAATTTTGATAGCTATGGTGTTGAACCCTTCTAGTTTGATAGGAAAACCAGTCAAAAAAATCCATGGAGATGACAAACCACGGTTTCTCTGGTATCAATAGTGGTTGTAGCATTTCGAGGGGTTTGGTGCATCCACTCTTGTGTCGTTCATAGTGGTTGCAATGTTTTTAGAAGTTTGGGATGTCAAACCCCATTTTGTCCCACCAATACTCCTTTCCAAGTTTCTAAAGTGTCTTGTGGGCCCCGCAGTGGGTCCTTTGTCCGGTGTTGTGGCATTCTTTGAGAAGCATACATTGTAGCTACTCAAATTAAAGTATGTCAAATGCATTTTTATGCTTTGTGCGCAAGTAGGTGCCTCCAAAGTAAAACTTCATTGTCTTGTACGATTTATAGTCCGAGTAGCCACGTTCGAATAAATTTGCCATGTATGGGTCTCCTTTAATCTATACTGCGTAGACCCTCGTGAGAGCAGGCCGGCGGCTAAGCGCTTTTGTTGGATTTGTCTTCCAAGGCCGATACTCGATTTTGTAGTCAGAGTTGGACTCTAGGAACTCCATCCATCGAGTTTGTCTTTGGCTGAAATTTGGCTATGTTTTTAGGTACTTAAGGGCATGGTGTTCCTTACAAACCACACATTTGCACCACTCTAAATAACAGTGCCAGGTTTTTGGCAACGCATGGATAACTACTAGCATTTCCTTCTCATGCACGGCATAGTTGAACTTTGGCGCGTGAAGCTTCTGTAACATATACGCAATGGGTTGTTCCCCTCCACCATTCTCTTGTAGGTAGACGACCCTGATTGCATGATAGGAGGCATCGGTGGCCCTGATGTAGCTGGCTACTGGATCTACCCATTCAAGGGCCAGTGCCAAGGTTGGCGCTTAACATAAACACAAAAGAACTTCTTGTTCGCTCTCTCTCCAACTCAACTTGCAAGTTGTGCAGGTGAGGCCAAAAAGAGGCACTGGCATTTGGGCGTAATCCTTTACAAGCCTTTTGTAGTATCCGTACTCCCAGGCATATACGTCTATAATATTTTTTTTCCCGTTCAAGCGTTCCACAGAAAAAATGCAAGGCTGATGGACAAATTTCTTAAGAAATTCTGTCTTGCAAAGTTTAGCATGACTTGGGCTAAAAACAGGTATTCTTGAACATCATAAACTTGATCGGTAAAAAAACACATCTCAAGACAGGTGTTAACTTACGTTGTGAGCGCATGGGCCACCATTTGTTGCTCTCGCAATGTGTTCACCTCAGGTCCAAAATTCTGGTGGTTTGCAGCGAGGTTGCCAACCAACAAGGCTGACATGTCGCTTAGCTAGTCCACGGACCCGAACCATGGACAAATATGAGCGCATTGGTATTTTTGGTAGAGGCTAATGAACGGCTCCTAAATAGACTCAAAAGCAGCCAAATTTGGGAGAATATAAGAACCACCAAAAACCTAACCAAAAACCTTGTGTGGACAAATATGCCTGGCAGTACGGTAGTTGTTCAATCCATAAAAACCTTGTACGTCGTGTTTTTTTGCTGTGGTTGGCCACTCCGCCACTTCGGATCTCTTTTTAGAGTCCATGGATATACGTCCACCGCCGATAATGTGACGAAGAAACTCAATTGAACATTGACCAAAGTCACATTTTGATAACTTCCCGTAAACCTTCTCCCATTTGAGAATCTTGAGTACCTGGCAAATGTGTCGATGATCAACTACGGTTGGACTGTTTGCGATGATGTGGTCAAGGTCTGCCACAACTGATCATTAAGGTATGGGCAAAAGATGTTGTTCATCACTACCATGGACATTGTTGGCGTGTTTATGAGTTCAAACGACATATCTATGAACTCAAAGTGCCCATATTGTGTTCAAAAGGCAGATTTTGTGGTATCCTCGTCGCTAATGCAGATTTGGTGGTGGGCGTTCCGTAAATCAATTTTGCTAAAACTTCTTCCTCCACACAATTGGTAAAAATCTCGTCATCTCAAGGTAGATGGAAGCGGTTCTTGATTGTGATGTCATTCAACACTCAATAATCCACGCACATGTGTGTTTTTCTAGTCCTCTTTTTTACTAATACAACCGGTGCGGCGTGCGGAGAGACGTACAGTTGGATGTACCCCTGAGTCATCATGTCGTCTACCTATCGCTTGAGCTCCCTGAGTTCATGATCACTCATCGGATTGGTCACCTAGACGGTTGGTCTGTTGTTAAGTTGAAGCTTGATTTGGTCGTTGATGTTGGGTTTGGGAGGGACTTTGCTCGGTAACTCGTCGCGGAATCCCCATCAAGTTCTTTCATAAGCGGATCGACCTTCTACAATTAGTTCGCAAACTTTGATGTCGATGAGGCTGGTGATGCCGATGAGGCTAATGTAAGAGCTAGTGCGACTGATTTGTTGCTTGTGCTGCTCTTCTCAACGTGATCCAACCATGCCAAGGCCCCTCTCCTCGGTCATCTTTTTGCCATATCAAGTCAGATCAAAATAGTTGACGGCCGTTGCTTCTCCCCTGTTACCACTGCAATTGTTGTGTCATTTTGAGCTACCCAGTTGTAACTTGTTGCACGTCCACTGGATTTTGGCTACTACACAAGCAAGAAGAATATGTGCTTCCAATCTCATTCAATGTACATAGCGTCATCTTCTAGTTGTTTTGCAGATTCTACTCGTACAAAAAAACATCGCACTAGGAACATGTGGTAGTCGCTCGTTGAGCGGAATCTCAATATAGGTACATCTTGGAGATCCGCAATCATTAGTCATAATTGTTGCTTTAGTAGGTAGATGCGTATTTTTCCGTCAATGGATCATCATCAAAAAGCTCCAAATTTTTACTTCAAACCCAAAATTATCACCAGTTGATTGAATACAAAACCATGAGGTGCACATCCAACAAGTTACGTCGGAAACGTTTTTAATTTTGTAATCACTTGGCTGTACTCTAAGTGCCATTGGCACTTGTCAAGTTTCTAAATCTTAAGGACCTGCGTATCAACTAATCGTAGCCATTCGTGCGGCAAACATTCGATGCCGGTTATACGGCTTCGGATTTAGTTTTGCTATCTACTCCTACCCTCGGTTGTTTCTCAACTCCTCTCCCCTTTTTGATTTTTCTGCTGCTTCCGCCCTTCACGTTTCACCTAAGGCAGTACCTCACATTGTGTCCGCTCTTCTTGCAACTGTAGCAAGTCCATTGACCTCGTTTTTGCCCAGCAGCGTCAACTTCCATCGGGGTCAAGTTCTCCAATTTTTGCAAACAATGCCCACTACTTTGCTTTGGTTGATAACTCGAGCGTCAAACGTAGGATTCCTTGAACATGGACATGAAATCTGCAGAGTCGATGCGTTCAGCTGCTGTAACTACTTCTAGAAGGTTGTTGGTGATGTCTTAAATCACGAGTGCTCTCCAAACATCTCACTTAAGACCATTGTTGTAGTGAAAATAGAGCTCATCCTCTACGAGGCTGCTCCCGGTGATGATATCAAAGAAACACCGTGTGTACTCTGCTATGCTAGAATGCTACATCATTTGTAGCAGCCGGTGTGAAAGTTTTGTTCTCTTGTTTAGCTTGCCGGAGCGAGCAATGTGTGGCTTGGTGAACTCACTCTAGAAGGACAAGAGTGTTATTGACATGGTTTTGGTTGGGCAAACCTACTCAATACCTACAACGCCGAGTGCCGACGTTTAGATAGTCATTGGATGAGTGCCTTTGGTTGCCTTTGTTCCGTTGGATGGCCATGACATTGGCCTGCAAACAAAAAGTCGTACCACGCAAAGGTGGGGTTGCAAGTTTCAATTTTTTTTTTGTTTGAGTATATCCAAATTACGGTGAAGTATACATTTAAAATCGTCAAGAAGATCCTAAATGTTGGTCCCTTGGAATAAGCTGGGTCAAATGGCTTGATATTGAGGAGTCGCCAATCAAGAGCCAATTGGCAAGTACCACTTCTTGTACTTTTGAGTTACGGGTTTTTGGTGGTGTGCTACTACGTTTGATAGAAAAGCATTCATAGAAACACTTCCATCTGCTCCAACCGGCCAGTCAACTCCAAAATCTTGTCTTATGTTATCGATGGAGTTGTATTCGTCTATGGTGTGGTTGAAATTGGCATGTCCGATATGCCAAACTCTGGATTGGTTGCGCAAGTTGAGGTGCGAGGCGTCATCCACTCACCTCCCTTGTTGAGGTCGAAGGTCCTTCTCGGGGTGCCTTTGGCCATCCCCGTTGTCTTCGACGGCTACCGCTGCTGTTAACAGGTGCTCTCGCTCCGTACGCCAACTATGTCGTAAGGTGTGCAAACTTCTCGTCGGTGGAGATGGGCTTGAAGACACGTGCAAATCTTAAGTTGATGTTAAAACTAGTCTTGTGCCCCACCCGGGTCAATGCGCTCCGATACCAAATGCTACACAAGGCGGAAGTGAGGTGGTTCACATTTTGAAACATGGCTTGTCACTTTTCACAAGAGAAGTATCAATTCGGTATTTTTTAGAAGCAAAAAGTATACTTTGATGTTCAAAGTTCGGAACTTGGCAACGTATATACAAATGGCGAGTGCAAGAAAATGAGGCTTGGTCAAGCCGTTCAGGTTTTTAGCGGTTTGCATGACGTGATACCGTGTTCCAATTTGTTGGCTCAAGTAGTCCCTTGTTGGTTCAATGGGGTTCTTCAAGACAAAACTTTGGGTTTGCTATGTTTGTCAAATTTGTTGACAAGAACCCCGTCCTTAGTCTCGAAACATTGGGGATCGTCCAAAACATGTTCAGGCGAGTTTACGGAAGTCACCTGAAAGAAGCCGTTAACGCGCGAGGATTCCCTGGTATTCCAGATAATCCCTTTTGAGTGCAGAAACAATGGTCGTGACTAAGTCGCCATGTAGGTCAGAGGCAAGAGAACGTAAATGAAGCCGCTTCTAAGTATGAGCCTTGTGTATGCCAACAGTACAACACAGAAATGTGTTCCAAAATATGTGTTTTTCCTTCACCAAATGGATCATTTCATTTTTTCCATTCCTTTCAGGGCATATTAGCTCAGACACCCATGCAGAACGCATAGTGAAAACACAAAGTCTGACTTAGATTCGCTTGGTAGCGAAACAAAATACAGAAAAGCCTAATAAAAAATCATGCTCGTTTGCGGCATGCGTCAACGAGCGAGCATGAAAAAAAATGTTGTATGCTGACATCCCTTCCATGCGAGTATAGTAAGGGAAAGATGACTGATTTGGTTTTATGTTTGGCGCAGGCTTCACCCGCACCAAACATAACACCCTAAATTGAAGTGGGGGATTTGCGTGACAAAAACAATCCAAAGGGGTCAGTGCTCCCTCGCAATCGAGAAAAAATGCCCTTCTTTTGTTTTGGAGAATTTCTTACAAATGCAAACCTAATCTTTCAACGCACAAACTACAATCAAACCCTGCCCACAATTACATTCGAGGTTTTAGGGGTTTATTTTTTGCCAGATCTTTCAAGGCTGCGCAGTAGCGGTGCCCAGCAGTTTCCCTTTCAACGCATGGGAAGTCCCCTCAAACTCTAAACAAACGTCCCCCCAATAGTATCACATACCCTTAACAAAGCATTTATGGTCAATCACCGCAAAAGTACACACGGATAAACTAGTGTACAATTCTACAACATATGGGGAGGATGTTTCATGGAAATGAGTTCCCATGAATAGGAATACTTCCCAGAAGTTACGTGTACATTCTAGATACACAAGTATTTCAGTGTATAAAACCCTAGAAGCTTCATCGAACTTGCTTTGACTTCTCATATTTTTCAAATTATTTTCAAATAGGTGATGGACATGTACTTGTTGACTGACCTATTTTGTGTTCATATACTATTTGTGTTATGCTTGTGTTCTCTTACCGAACCCATTTGTATCTTCCTTTGTTGTAATGCGCACTTGTTGTCTTTCGGCTCCGGTGGGTGAAGTATTCATATTATGGGTATTTGGGTCAAAAACATACACTCGCATCCACGTGTACAGGGCGAGAATTCCCGCTAGGAAATAGCAAGGCGACTTCGCCATCCGAGTCGAACATTGCTGACTTTGAGAGTGACGTCGCTCCCTTTTGACATCGGTATCGCCGATGTCGGAAGCAAGAACTTCGAGAATAGTTGACTTCGCCTTTGACAGTTTTTGCCATCAAACCAGAAGCTAACCCCTTCGTTACACTGGGGGTTTGGTGCATTATGTTTGTTAGGAAATCCCAAACATAAAGCAAACTCCATAGTTGTACTGCGGGGATGAGGTTTCGAACATTGGAATACACAAGTTCGAACACTTTGCATTTTCACTATACACCCCCAGAAACACTCCCCAGATACACTCGAGGTGCTTTGAGGGGGGGGGACGACTGGTTGTCGGGGTCCTGTTATGGAACGCGTGTGGATGATGGTTAAAAAAAATACACAAGTCGTAGTTCTGAGTGTCTATCCGCGACACTCTCTGCTACACCATCCCGATTCACTCCCGATATGGAAGGGGGGGGGGGTTCCCCCCCTCCAAGTCGAAAGTGTATTGGGGCAGTGTATTGGAGTGTGTATCTGAGGGGTATCAAATCCGTAAAGTTGTGTACATAGAGAGAGTACCACAGAAGTGTTCACATGTTTCGTATCGATAGACATTTCAGATACACTCCAGGCTACATTGGCCACATACACTCGACGTGTTTGGGGGGGGGGG
>SZWC01011221.1:46132-60731 GCA_023375785.1 Penium margaritaceum
ATTGAAGGTATTTGTACTTGCTAGTAGATAACTAGTATTCAAAAACCATTACCTTCCACCCTGACCATTTGTGACTCGTGCTGTGAGTTGTCAAAGTCTACCACACATAGTGACATTATTTGGTCATGGTCAGCGACATATGCCTACTTTGGTTGGTCATCGTGCATGGTCTCAACACCGCTTCACAACGTACTTAAGCCCCTTGTGCTTGCTATGTGATACGTGGTGTTCCCAAACCATTGTTTCCCCCTCTGACCATTTCTGACTCGTATGATGAGTTATTAACATGGACCACACACAGCGGATTGCTTTCGTCAAAGGCAGTACATATGCCTACTTTGGTCGGTCATTGTGCATGGTAGCCACCCCGTGCTACTATTGACTGAAGGTCGTTGTACTTGGTATTTGAGAACCGATATTCTCATAACATTGTTTCCTCTCTTGACCGTTTGTGACTCGTGTTATGGTTGGTCAACGTTGACCACCCAGATTGAAATTATCTGGTCATGATCAGTGACATATTCCTAGTTTGATTGTTTGGTGTGCATATAAGCCACACCGTACCACTACGTATTGAAGTTCTTTGTCCTTTCTAGCCAATACATAGGCTTCCCAACCCATTCTTTTCCCCTGTGACCATTTGTGACTGGTGTTATGCGTTTTCAACATTGACCACATGAAGTGAAATTTGTTCGTCATGGTTAGTGACATATGCATACTTTGGTTGGTCACTGTGCATTGAAGCCACATTGTGCCACTACAGATTGAAGGTATTTGTACGTGCTAGTATACAACTAGTATTCACAAACCATTACCTTCCACCCTGACCATTTGTGACTCGTGTTGTGAGTTGTCAAAGTTTACCACACTTAGTGATATTATTTGGTCATGGTCAGTGCCATATGCCTACTTTGGTTGGTCATCCTGCATGGTCTCCACACCGTGCCATAACGTATTGAAGCCCCTTGTGCTTGCTATGTGATACTTGGTGTTCCCAACTCATTGTTTCCCCCTCGGACAATTTGTGACCTTTATTATGGGTTGTCAACGTTGACTACACATAGTAAAGTTATGTGGTCATGGTAAGTGGCACATGCCCAATCTGGTTGGTCATTGTACATGGTAGCCACACCGTTCCACTACTTGTTTAAAGTATTTGCACTTGCTAGTCAATAAATAGCAAAAGGTTTCTCCCTTTGACACCAGGTCGGTTTTTGTTTATTTGTTACGCGTAGGTGCCTTCACTGGAATACTCCCTCCCACCCCCCTAGAGGGATGTTCCGTGGACGACCTGGAGGACAGATTTGCGACCGCATTATGACACCCCCCTACCCCCCACGGCTTAGGCTCGAAGGTAGAGTTGAGGTATCACAACATGGCCGCCCCCCCCTCCCAGGTCGCGAGCCTATTCTGTATTGCGCGTACGAGGATTCAAACACAGGACCTATCGCTCCAGGATCTAACTCTATAAGCACTATGCCAACTCACATGGTGTTCATATGATGTTCACATGACATTATAAGGGTTCCTATGGGTCAAGGGCATAAAATAAGGGGGTGTAATAATATAGGGTAGTTTTCAAAGGTATGAACGATAACAAATTCAGTTTATTCATAAACAATTGACGCAGACTAAGTTTTGAATTTTGCAACTTTGAGCTAGAATAACCTATCAACGATTGCTGCGATTGACCAACCGTAAGAAGGAAAGTTGACAAGACACAGTGAAACTCTTTTTATGATATTCAATGACACAAGAATATTTTGGTTGGTCATTGTGCATGGTAGCCATACCTTGCCACCACTTATCGAAGGTCTTTGTACTTGCTAGTCGATCCCAAGTATTCCCAAACCATTGTTTCCCCCTCTGACCATTTGTGACTCGTATTATGAGTTGTCAACGTTGACCACACACAGCGGATTTCTCTGGTCAAAGGCAGTACATATGCCTACTTTGGTCGGTCATTGTGCATGGTAGGCATACCGTGCTACTACTGACTGAAGGTCATTGTACTTGGTAGTTGAGAACCAATATTCTCATAGCATTGTTTCCTCTCCTTACCGTTTGTGACTCGTGTTATGGTTGGTCAACGTAGACCACCCATATTGAAAATGTGTGGTCATGATCAGTGACATATGCCTAGTTTGATTGTTTGGTGTGCATATTAGCCACACCGTGCCACTAAGTATTGAAGTTCTTTGTCCTTTCTAGTCAATACATATGGTTCCCAACCCATTGTCTCTCCCTCTGACCATTTAGGACTGGCGTTATGAGTTGTCAATGTTGACCACACATAGTGGACTTATTCGGTCGTAGTCAGTGACGTATGCATCCTTTGGTTGGTCACTCTGCATGCTAGCCATACCGTGCCACTGCTTGTTGAAGGTCTTTGTACGTGCTAGTTGATAACTAGTGTTCCCAATCCATTGTTTTCCCCTCTGACCATTTGTGACTGGTGTTATGCGTTTTCAACATTGACCACATGAAGTGAAATTCTTTTGTCATGGTCAGTGACATATGCATACTTTGGTTGGTCACTGTGCATTGAAGCCACATTGTGCCACTACAGACTGAAGGTATCTGTACTTGCTAGTAGATAACTAGTATTCACAAACCATTACCTTCCACCCTGACCATTTGTGACTCATGTTGTGAGTTGTCACAGTTTACCACACTTAGTGACATTATTTCGTCATGGTCAGTGACATATGCCTACTTTGGTTGGTCATCGCGCATGGTCTCCACCCTGTGCCACGACGTATTGAAGCTTCTTGTGCTTGCTATGTGATACTTGGTGTTCCCAAACCATTGTTTCCCCCTCTGACGATTTGTGACTCGTATTATGAGTTGTCTACATTGACCACACAAAGCGGATTTCTTTGGTCAACGGCAGTACATATGCCTACTTTGGTCGGTCGTTGTGCATGGTAGCCACACCGTGCTACTATTGACTGAAGGTCGTTGTACTTGGTAGTTGAGAACGGATATTCCCATAGCATTGTTTCCCGTCCTGACTGTTTGGGACTCGTGTTGTGGTTGGTCAACGTTGACCACCCATATTGAAATTCTCTAGTCATGATCAGTGACATATGCCTAGTTTGGTTGTTTGGTGTGCATATTAGCCACACCGTGCCACTATGTATTGAAGTTATTTGTCCTTTCTAGTCGATGCATAGGCTTCCCATACCATTTTCTCTCCCTCTGACCATTTGTGACTCGTGTTATGAGTTGTCGATGTTGACCACACATAGTGGACTTATTTGGTCATAGTCAGTGACATATGCATCCTTTCGTTGGTCACTGTGCACGCTAGCCATACCGTGCCACTGCTTGTTGAAGGTCTTTGTACTTCCTAGTTGATAACTAGTGTTCCCAATCCATTGTTTTTGCCTCTGACCATTTGTGACTCGTGTTATGCGTTTTCAACGTTGACCACATGAAGTGAACATCTTTCGTTATGGTCAGTGACATGTGCATACTTTGGTTGGTCACTGTGCATTGAAGCCACATTGTGCCACTACAGATTGAAGGTATTTGTACTTGCTAGTGTATAACTAGTATTCACAAACCATTACCTTCCACCCTGACCATTGTGACTCGTGTTGTGAGTTGTCAAAGTTTACCACACTTAGTGACATTATTTGGTCATGGTCAGTGACATATGCCTACTTTGGTTGGTCATCGTGCATGGTCTCAACACTGTGCCACAACGTATTGAAGCCCCTTGTGCTTGCTATGTGATACTTGGTCTTCCAAAACCATTGTTTCCCCCTCTGACCATTTGTGACTCGTATGATGAGTTATCAACGTGGACCACACACAGCGGATTTCTTTCGTCAAAGGCAATACATATGCCTACTTTGGTCGGTCATTGTGCATGGTAGCCACACCGTGCTACTATTGACTGAAGGTCGTTGTACTTGGTATTTGAGAACCGATATTCTCATAGCATTGTTTCCTCTCCTGACCATTTGTGACTCGTGTTATGGTTGGTCAACGTTGACCACCCAGATTGAAATTCTCTGGTCATGATCAGTGACATATTCCTAGTTTGATTGTTTGGTGTGCATATTAGCCACACCGTACCACTACGTATTGAAGTTCTTTGTCCTTTCTAGCCAATACATAGGCTTCCCAATCCATTGTTTCCCCCTCTGACCATTTGTGACTGGTGTTATGCGTTTTCAACATTGACCACATGAAGTGAAATTTGTTCGTCATGGTTAGTGACATATGCATACTTTGGTTGGTCACTGTGCATTGAAGCCACATTGTGCCACTACAGATTGAAGGTATTTGTACTTGCTAGTAGANATTCACAAACCATTACCTTCCACCCTGACCATTTGTGACTCGTGTTGTGAGTTGTCAAAGTTTACCACACTTAGTGACATTATTTGGTCATGGTCAGTGACATATGCCTACTTTGGTTGGTCATCGTGCATGGTCTCCACACTGTGCCACAACGTATTGAAGCCCCTTGTGCTTGCTATGTGATACTTGGTGTTCCCAACTCATGGTTTCCCCCTCGGACAATTTGTGACCCATATTATGGGTTGTCAACGTTGACTACACATAGTAAAGTTATTTGGTCATGGTAAGTGGCACGTGCCAAATCTGGTTGGTCATTGTACATGGTAGCCACACCATTCCACTACTTGTTGAAAGTACTTGCACTTGCTAGTCAATAAATAGCAAAAGGTTTCTCCCTTTGACACCAGGTCGGTTTTTTGTTTATTTGTTATGCTTAGGTGCCTTCACAGGAATACTCCCTCCCACCCCCCTAGAGGGATGTTCCGTGGACGACCTGGAGGACAGATTTGCGACTGCATTATGACACCCCCCCTACCCCCCACGGCTTAGGCTCGAAGGTAGAGTTGAGGTATCACAACACGGCCGCCCCCCCCCCCCAGGTCGCGAGCCTATTCTCTATTGCCCGTACGAGGATTCAAACCCAGGACCTATCGCTCGAGGATCTAACTCTATAAGCACTAAGCCAACTCACATGGTGTTCATATGATGTCCACATGACATTATAAGGGTTCCTATGGGTCAAGGGCATAAAATAAGGGGGTGTTATATTATAGGGTAGCTTTCAAAGGTATGAACGATAACAAATTCAGTTTATTCATAAACAATTGATGCAGACTAAGTTTTGAATTTTGCAACTTTGAGCTAGAATAACCTATCAACGATTGCTACGATTGACCAGCCGTAAGAAGGAAAGTTGACAAGACACAGTGAAACTCTTTTTATTATATTCAATGACACAAGAATATTTTGGTTGGTCATTGTGCATGGTAGCCATACCGTGCCACCACATATCGAATGTCTTTGTACTTGCTAGTCAATCCCAAGTATTCCCAAACCATTGTTTCCCCCTCTGACCATTTGTGACTCGTATTATGAGTTGTCAACTTTGACCACACACAGCGGATTTCCCTGATCAAAGGCAGTTTATATGCCTACTTTGGTCGGTCATTGTGCATGGTAGGCACACCGTGCTATTACTGACTGAAAGTCATTGTATTTTGTAGTTGAGAACCGATATTCTCATAGCATTGTTTCCTCTCCTTACTCTATGTGACTCGTGTTATGGTTGGTCAACGTTGACCACCCATATTGAAATTTTGTGGTCATGACCAGTGAAATATTCCTAGTTTGATTGTTTGGTGTGCATATTAGCCACACCGTGCCACTACGTATTGAAGTTCTTTGTCCTTTCTATTCAATACATATGCTTCCCAACCCATTGTCTCTCCCTCCGACCATTTGGGACTGGCGTTATGAGTTGTCAATGTTGACCACACATAGTGAACATATTCGGTCGTAGTCAGTGACGTATGCATCCTTTGGTTGGTCACTGTGCATGCTAGCCATACCGTGCCACTGCTCGTTGAAGGTCTTTGTACTTCCTAGTTGATAACTAGTGTTCCCAACCATTGTTTTCCCCTCTGACCATTTGTGACTCGTGTTATGCATTTTCAACGTTGACCACATGAAGTTACATTCTTTCGTCATGGTCAGTGACATATGCATACTTTGGTTGGTCACTGTGCATTGAAGCCACATTGTGCCACTACATATTGAAGGTATTTGTACTTGCTAGTAGATAACTAGTATTCACAAACCATTACCTTCCACCCTGACCATTTGTGACTCGTGTTGTGAGTTGTCAAAGTTTACCACACTTAGTGATATTATTTGGTCATGGTCAGTGACATGTGCCTACTCTGGTTGGTCATCGTGCATGGTCTCCACACCGTGCCACAACGTATTGTCACCCCTTGTGCTTGCTATGTGATACTTGGTGTTCCCAACCCATTGTTTCCCCCTCGGACAATTTGTGACCTATAGTATGGGTTGTCAACGTTGACTACACATAGTAGAGTTATTTGGTCATGGTAAGTGGCACATGCCTAATCTGGTTGGTCATTGTACATGGTAGCCACACCGCTCCACTACTTGTTGAAAGCATTTGCACTTGCTAGTCAATAAATAGCAAAATGTTTCTCCCTTTGACACCAGGTCGGTTTTTGTTTATTTGTTACGCGTAGGTGCCTTCATTGGAATACTCCATCCCACCCCCCTAGAGGGATGTTCCGTGGACAACCTGGAGGACAGATTTGCGACCGCATAATGACACCCCCCTACCCCCCCACGGCTTAGGCTCGAAGGTAGAGTTGAGGTATCACAACACGGCCGCCCCCCCCCCCAGGTCGCGAGCCTATTCTATATTGCGCGTACGAGGATTCAAACCCAGGACCTATCGCTCCAGAATCTAACTCTATAAACACTAAGCCAACTCACATGGTGTTCATATGATGTCCACATGACATTATAAGGGTTCATATGGGTAAAGGAAATAAAATAAGGGGGTGTAATATTATAGGGTAGTTTTCAAAGGTATGAATGATAACAAATTCAGTTTATTCATA
The DNA here is from genome assembly GCA_023375785.1 of Penium margaritaceum. Lineage (NCBI taxonomy): Eukaryota > Viridiplantae > Streptophyta > Zygnematophyceae > Desmidiales > Peniaceae > Penium > Penium margaritaceum. Next base: position 53,071 of record SZWC01011221.1, read on the forward strand.
AACAATTGACGCAGACTAAGTTTTGAATTTTGCAACTTTGAGCTTGAATAACCTATCAACAATTGCGGCGATTGACCAGCCGTGAGAAGGAAATTTGACAAGACACGGTGAAACTCTTTTTATGATATTCAATGACACAATAATATTTTGGTTGGTCATTGTGCATGGTAGCCATACCGTGCCACCACTTATCAAAGGTCTTTGTACTTGCCAGTCGATCCCAAGTATTCCCAAACCATTGTTTCCCCCTCTGACCATTTGTGACTCGTATTATGAGTTGTCAACATTGACCACACACAGCGGATTTATCTGGTCAAAGGCAGTACATATTCCTACTGTTGTGGGTCACTGTGCATGGTAGGCATACTGTGCTAATACTGACTGAAGGTCATTGTACTTGGTAGTTGAGAACCGATATTCTCATAGCATTGTTTCCTCTCCTTACCGTTTGTGACTCGTGTTATGGTTGGTCAACGTTGACCACCCATATTGATATTTTGTCGTCATGATCAGTGACATATGCCTAGTTTGATTGTTTGGTGTGCATATTAGCCACACCGTGCCACTACGTATTGAAGTTCTTTGTCCTTTCTAGTCAATACATATGCTTCCCAAACCATTGTCTCTCCCGCTGACCATTTGGGACTGGCGTTATGAGTTGTCAATGTTGACCACACATAGTGGACTTATTCGGTCGTAGTCAGTGACGTATGCATCCTTTGGTTGGTCACTGTGCACGCTAGCCATACCGTGCCACTGCTTGTTGAAGGTCTTTGTACGTGCTAGTTGATAACTTCTGTTCCCAATCCATTGTTTCCCCCTCTGACCATTTTTGACTGGTGTTATGCGTTTTCAATATTGACCACATGAAGTGAAAGTCTTTCGTCATGGTCAGTGACATATGCATACTTTGGTTGGTCACTGTGCATTGAAGCCACATTGTGCCACTACAGACTGAAGGTATTTGTACTTGCTAGTAGATAACTAGTATTCACAAACCATTACCTTCCACCCTGACCATTTGTGACTCGTGTTGTGAGTTGTCACAGTTTACCACACTTAGTGACATTATTTGGTCATGGTCAGTGACATATGCATACTTTGGTTGGTCATCGTGCATGGTCTCCACACTGTGCCACAACGTATTGAAGCCCCTTGTGCTTGCTATGTGATACTTGGTGTTCCCAAACCATTGTTTCTCCCTCTGACCATTTATGACTCCTATTATGAGTTGTCAACGTCGACCACACACAGCGGATTTCTCTGGTCAAAGGCGGTACATATGCCTACTTTGGTCGGTCATTGTGCATGGTAGCCACACCGTGCTACTACTGACTGAAGGTCGTTGTACTTGGTAGTTGAGAACCGATATTCCCATAGCATTGTTTCCTATCCTGACCGTTTGTGACTCGTGTTATGGTTGGTCAACGTTGACCACCCATATTGAAATTCTCTGGTCATGATCAGTGACATATGCCTAGTTTGGATCTTTGGTGTGCATATTAGCCACACCGTGCCACTACGTATTTAATTTATTTGTCCTTCCTAGTCGATACATAGGCTTCCCAGACCATTTTCTCTCCCTCTGACCATTTGTGACTCGTGTTATGAGTTTTCAATGTTGACCACACATAGTGGACTTATTCGGTCGTAGTCAGTGATGTATGCATCCTTTGGTTGGTCACTGTGCACACTAGCCATACCGTGCCACTGCTTGTTGAAGGTCTTTGTACTTCCTAGTTGATAACTAGTGTTCCCAACCCATTGTTTTCCCCTTTGACCATTTGTGACTCGTGTTATGCGTTCTCAACGTTGACCACATGAAGTGAAATTCTTTCGTCATGTTCAGTGACATATGCATACTTTGGTTGGTCACTGTGCATTGAAGCCACGTTGTGCCACTACATATTGAAGGTATTTGTACTTGCTAGTAGATAACTAGTATTCAAAAACCATTACCTTCCACCCTGACCATTTGTGACTCGTGTTGTGGGTTGTCAACGTTTACCACACTTAGTGAAAGTATTTGGTCATGGTCAGTGACATATGCCTACTTTGGTTGGTCATCTCGCATGGTCTCCACCCTGTGCCATGACGTATTATAGCCCCTTGTGCTTGCTATGTGATACTTGGTGTACCCAAACCATTGTTTCCCCCTCTGACCATTTGTGACTCGTATTATGAGTTGTCTACGTTGACCACACACAGCAGATTTCTTTGGTCAACGGCAGTACATATGCCTACTTTGGTCGGTCATTGTGCATGGTAGCCACACCGTGCTACTACTGACTGAAGGTCGTTGTACTTGGTAGTTGAGAACCGATATTCCCATAGCATTGTTTCCTGTCCTGACCGTTTGTGACTCGTGTCATGGTTAGTCAACGTTGACCACCCATATTGAAATTCTTTGGTCATTATCAGTGACATATGCCTAGTTGGGTTGTTTGGTTTGCATGTTAGCCACATCGTGCCACTACGTATTGAAGTTATTTGTCCTTTCTAGTCAATACATAGGCTTCCCAAACCATTTTCTCTCCCTCTGACCATTTGTGACTCGTGTTATGAGTTGTCAATGTTGACCACACATAGTGGACTTATTCGGTCGTAGTCCGTGACGTATGCATCCTTTGGTTGGTCACTGTGCACACTAGCCATACCGTGCCACTGCTTGTTGAAGGTCTTTGTACTTCCTAGTTGATAACTAGTGTTCCCAACCCATTGTTTTCCCCGGAACCAATTGTGACTCGTGTTATGCGTATTCAACGTTGACCACATGAAGTGAAAGTCTTTCGTCATGGTCAGTGACATATAGATACTTTGGTTGGTCACTGTGCACACTAGCCATACCGTGCCACTGCTTGTTGAAGGTCTTTGTACTTCCTAGTTGATAACTAGTGTTCCCAACCCATTGTTTTCCCCGGAACCAATTGTGACTCGTGTTATGCGTATTCAACGTTGACCACATGAAGTGAAAGTCTTTCGTCATGGTCAGTGACATATAGATACTTTGGTTGGTCACTGTGCACACTAGCCATACCGTGCCACTGCTTGTTGAAGGTCTTTGTACTTCCTAGTTGATAACTAGTGTTCCCAACCCATTGTTTTCCCCGGAACCAATTGTGACTCGTGTTATGCGTATTCAACGTTGACCACATGAAGTGAAAGTCTTTCGTCATGGTCAGTGACATATAGATACTTTGGTTGGTCACTGTGCACACTAGCCATACCGTGCCACTGCTTGTTGAAGGTCTTTGTACTTCCTAGTTGATAACTAGTGTTCCCAACCCATTGTTTTCCCCGGAACCAATTGTGACTCGTGTTATGCGTATTCAACGTTGACCACATGAAGTGAAAGTCTTTCGTCATGGTCAGTGACATATGCCTACTTTGGTTGGTCATCGTGCATGGTCTCCACACTATGCCACAACGTATTGAAGCCCCTTGTGCTTGCTATGTGATACTTGGTGTTCCCAAACCATTGTTTCCCCCTCTGACCATTTGTGACTCGTATTATGAGTTGTCAACGTTGACCACACACAGCGGATTCCTTTGGTCAAAGGCAGTACATGTGCCTACTGTTTGGTCATTGTGCATGGTAGCCACACCGTGCTACTACTGACTGAAGGTATTTGTACTTGGTAGTTGAGAACCGATATTCCATAGCATTGCTTCCTGTCCTGACCGTTTGTGACTCGTGTTATGGTTGGTCAATGTTGACCACCCATATTGAAATTATCTGGTCATGATCAGTGACATATGCCTATTTTGGTTGTTTGGTGTGCATATTAGCCACACCGTGCCACTATGTATTGGTGTTATTTTTCCTTTCTAGTCAAGACATAGGCTTCCCAAACCATTTTATCTCCCTCTGACCATTTGTGACTCGTGTTATGAGTTGTCAATGTTGACCACACATAGTGGACTTATTCGGTCGTAGTCAGTGACGTATGCATCCTTTGGTTGGTCACTGTGCATGCTAGCCATACCATGCCACTGCTTGTTGAAGGTCTTTGTAATTCCTAGTTGATAACTAGTTTTCCCAACCCATTGTTTTCCCCTCTGACCATTTGTGACTCGTGTTATGCGTTTTCAACGTTGACCACATGAAGTGAAATTCTTTTGTCATGGTCAGTGTCATATGCATACTTTGGTTGGTAACTGTGCATTGAAGCCACATTGTGCCACTACATATTGAAGGTATTTGTACTTGCTAGTTGATAACTAGTATTCACAAACCATAACCTTCAACCCTTACCATTTGTGACTCGTGTTGTGAGTTGTCAAAGTTTACAACACTTAGTGACATTACTTGGTCATGGTCAGTGATATATGCCTACTTTGGTTGGTCATCATGCATGGTCTCCACACTATGCCACAACGTATTGAAGCCCCTTGTGCTTGCTATGTGATACTTGGTGTTCCCAAACCATTGTTTCCCCCTCAGACCATTTGTGACTCGTATGATGAGTTGTCAACGTGGACCACACACAGCGGATTTCTTTGGTCAAAGGCAGTACATATGCCTACTTTGGTCGGTCATTGTGCATGGTAGCCACACCGTGCTACTACTGACTGAAGGTCGTTGTATTTGGTAGTTGAGAACCGACATTCTCATAGCATTGTTTCCTCTCCTGACTGTTTGTGACGCGTGTTATGGTTGGTCAACGTTGACCACCCATATTGAAATTCTCTGGTCATGATCAGTGACATATGCCTAGTTTGGTTGTTTGGTGTGCATATTAGCCACACCGTGCCACTACGAATTGAAGTTATTTGTCATTTCTAGTCAATACATTGGCTTCTCAAACCATTGTCTCTCCCTCTAACCATTTGTGACTCGTGTTATGAGTTGTCGATGTTGACCACACATAGTGGACTTATTCGGTCGTAGTCAGTGACGTATGCATCCTTTGGTTGGTCACTGTGCACGCTAGCCATACCTTGCCACTGCTTGTTGAAGGTCTTTGTACTTCCTAGTTGATAACTAGTGTTCCCAACCCATAGTTTTCCCCTCTGACCATTTGTGACTCGTGTTATGCGTTTTCAACATTGACCACATGAAGTGAAATTCTTTCGTCATGGTCAGTGGCATATGCATACTTTGGTTGGTCACTGTGCATTGAAGCCACATTGTGCCACTACAAATAGAAGGTATTTGTACTTGCTAGTAGATAACTAGTATTCAGAAACCATTACCTTCCACCCTGACCATTTGTGACTCGTGTTGTGAGTTGTCAAAGTTTACCACACTTAGTGACATTATTTGGTCATGGTCAGTGACATATGCCTACTTTGGTTGGTCATCGTGCATGGTCTCCACACCGTGCCACAACGTACTTAAGCCCCTTTTACTTTCTATGTGATACGTGGTGTTCCCAAACCATTGTTTCCCCCTCTGACCATTTCTGACTCGTATGATGAGTTATCAACGTGGACCACACACAGCGGATTTCTTTTGTCAAAGGCAGTACATATGCCTACTTTGGTCGGTCATTGTGCATGGTAGCCACACCGTGCTACTATTGACTGAAGGTCGTTGTACTTGGTGTTTGAGAACCGATATTCTCATAGCATTGTTTCCTCTCCTGACCGTTTGTGATTCGTGTTATGGTTGGTCAACGTTGACCACCCAAATTGAAATTCTCTGGTCATGATCAGTGACATATTCCTAGTTTGATTGTTTGGTGTGCATATTACCCACACCGTACCACTACGTATTGAAGTTCTTTGTCCATTCTAGCCAATACATAGGCTCCCCAATCCATTGTTTTCCCCTCTGACCATTTGTGACTGGTGTTATGCGTTTTCAACATTGACCACATGAAGTGAAATTTGTTCGTCATGGTTAGTGACATATGCATACTTTGGTTGGTCACTGTGCATTGAAGCCACATTGTGCCACTACATATTGAAGGTATTTGTACTTGCTAGTAGACAACTAGTATTCACAAACCATTGCCTTCCACCCTGACCATTTGTGACTCGTGTTGTGAGTTGTCAAAGTTTACCACACTTAGTGATATTACTTGGTCATGGTCAGTGCCATATGCCTACTTTGGTTGGTCATCGTGCATGGTCTCCACACCGTGCCACAACGTATTGAAGCCCCTTGTGCTTGCTATGTGATACTTGGTGTTCCCAACTCATTGTTTCCCCCTCGGACAATTTGTGACCCATGTTATGGTTTGTCAACGTTGACTACACATAGTAAAGTTATTTGGTCATGGTAAGTGGCACATGCCNCCCCCCCCCCCAGGTCGCGAGCCTATTCTATATTGCGCGTATGAGGATTCAAACCCAGGACCTATCGCTCCAGGATCTAACTCTATAAGCACTAAGCCAACTCACATGGTGTTCATATGATGTCCACATGACATTATAAGTGTTCCTATGGGTCAAGGGCATAAAATAAGGGGGTGTAATATTATAGGGTAGTTTTCAAAGGTATGAACGATAACAAAATCAGTTTATTCATAAACAATTGACGCAGACTAAGTTTTGAGCTATAATAACCTATCAACGATTGCTGCGATTGACCAGCCGTAAGAAGGAAAGTTGACAAGACATAGTGAAACTCTTTTTATGATATTCAATGACACAAGAATATTTTGGTTGGTCATTGTGCATTGTAGCCATACCTTGCCACCACTTATCAAAGGTCTTTGTACTTGCTAGTCGATCCCAAGTATTCCCAAACCATTGTTTCCCCCTCCGACCATTTGTAATTCGTATTATGAGTTGTCAACGTTGACCACACACAACGGATTTCTCTGGTCAAAGGCAGTTTATATGCCTACTTTGGTCGGTCATTGTGCATGGTAGGCACACCGTGCTACTACTGACTGAAGGTCATTGTACTTGGTAGTTGAGAACCGATATTCTCATAGCATTGTTTCCTCTCCTTACCGTCTGTGACTCGTGTTATGGTTGGTCAACGTTGACCACCCATATTGAAATCTTGTGGTCATGATCAGTGACATATGCCTAGTTTGATTGTTTGGTGTGCATATTAGCCACACCGTGCCACTACGTATTGAAGTTCTTTGTCCTTTCTAGTCAATACATATGCTTCCCAACCCATTGTCTCTCCCTCCGACCATTTGGGACTGGCGTTATGAGTTGTCAATGTTGACCACACATAGTGGACTTATTCGGTCGTAGTCGGTGCCGTATGCATCCTTTGGTTGGTCACTGTGCACGCTAGCCATACCGTGCCATTGCTTGTTGAAGGTATTTGTACGTGCTAGTTCATAAATAGTCTTCACAATCCATTGTTTTCCCCTCTGACCATTTGTGACTGGTGTTATGCGTTTTCAACATTGACCACATGAAGTGAAATTCTTTCGTCATGGTCAGTGACATATGCATACTTTGGTTGGTCATCGTGCATGGTCTCCACACTGTGCCACAACGTATTGAAGCCCCTTGTGCTTGCTATGTGATACTTGGTGTTCCCAAACCATTGTTTCTCCCTCTGACCATTTGTGACTCGTATTAAGAGTTGTCAACGTTGACCACACACAGCGGATTTCTCTGGTCAAAGGCAGTACATATGCCTACTTTGGTCGGTCATTGTGCATGGTAGCCACACCGTGCTACTACTGACTGAAGGTCGTTGTACTTGGTAGTTGAGAACCGATATTCCCATAGCATTGTTTCCT
>SZWC01011222.1:9452-21471 GCA_023375785.1 Penium margaritaceum
GGGTCTTCAAGAAGAAGCGGGGAGCAGATGGTAACCTGGAAAAGTACAAGGCGAGGCTGGTCGCCAAGGGCTACTCGCAGCAGGAGGGCATCGACTACACAGAAACTTTTGCCCCCGTTGCAAAGTTTGCCTCTGTGCGCACGCTCCTCTCTTATGCAGCAGCTGAGGACTTCGAGGTTCACCACATGGATGTCAAGACGGCATTCTTGAATGGTGACTTGGAGGAGGAGATCTACATGGAGCAGCCGGAGGGGTTCGTCATGGATGGCCAGGAGCACCTGGTCTGCAAGCTGCAGAAGTCGCTGTACGGCCTCAAGCAAGCGTCGCGTGCTTGGAACCAGAAGTTGGATGCGGCGTTGCAGTGCATGGGGTTTGAGCGCAGCGAGTGTGACTACAGCGTGTATCGCTGGCAGCATGAGCATGAGATCCTCATCATCATTGTCTATGTGGATGACATGCTCCTCCTTTCAAACAGCATGTCTGCACTGCAGGAGTTCAAGGAAGCCATGCAGGAGCGCTTCCAGATGTCTGATCTCGGGGAGGCATCATACTTCCTCGGTATCCAGATCGTGCGTGACCGCAAGTCACGCTCTCTCTCGCTGCAGCAGAGCCGCTACATCAAGGATGTTTTGCAGCGGTTCGGCATGGCAGATGCAAAACCCATCGGCACGCCGCTGGAGACGCGGCAGTACCTCGTGAGCTTCAATGGAGAAGCAAATGCAGCTGAGCGACAGAAGTACCAGAGCGCCGTCGGCAGTCTCATGTACCTGATGGTGGCAACCAGGCCGGACCTCGCACAGGCTGTGAGCGCTGTGAGCCAGCACATGGCTAATCCCGGACCGGAGCACCAGAAGGCAGTGAAGCGGATCTTCCGCTACCTTGCTGGAACCATCAACATTGGCATCACCTACAACGGCAATGACAACAGCATCATCGGCTACACAGACGCAGATTGGGCTTCAAACCCTGAGGACCGCAAGTCCATCTCTGGACATGTGTTCCTCATGAATGGTGGAGCCATCAGCTGGTGCAGCAAGCGGCAGGTGGTCGTGGCCACCTCGAGTACAGAAGCTGAGTACGTATCTCTCAGCTTTGGAGCCAAGGAAGCAGTTTGGCTCCAACGTCTCATGGCAGAGATGAGTGGGAGTGCAGCAGTTCCAGTTCCTGTGCGCGTCGACAACCAGAGCGCAATTGCACTCGCCAAGAATCCTGAGCACCATGCACGCACCAAGCACATTGACATCGCATATCACTTCATCAGGCACATGGTGCAGGAGGGTGCTATCAAGCTGGAGTTTACTCCAACGAGCAAGCAGGTTGCTGATTTCTGCACCAAGCCAGTGACCCGTGAGAAGTAGCAGTTCTGCATGAAGGCATGTGGACTCAGCCCACTCTGACTACGGCAAAGTGGGAGATTGTTGGAAAGGGAGCCATCCGGCTCAATTTCAGGTCCACAGGAGCAAGTTCCAGGAAAGTACCAGCATGGGATTTGAGCGTAGCGAGTGTGACTACAGCGTGTATCGCTGGCAGCATGAGCATGAGATCTTCATCATCATTGTCTATGTGGATGACATGCTCCTCCTTTCCAACAGCATGTCTGCACTGCAGGAGTTCAAGGAGGCCATATATGAGCAATACAGCCGCTACATCAAGGATGTCTTGCAGCGGTTCGGCATGGTAGAGGCTAAACCCATCGGCACGCCGCTGGAGACGCGGCAGTATGTCGTGAGCTTCAATGGAGAAGCGGATGCAGCTCAGCGGGAGAAGTACCAGAGTGGCGTCGGCAGTCTCATGTACCTGATGGTGGCAACTAGGCCGGACCTCGGAGAAGCTGTGAGCGCTGTGAGCCAGCACATGGCGAATCCCGGAACTGAGCACCAGAAGGCAGTGAAGCGGATCTTCCGCTTCCTTGCTAGAACCATCAACATCGGCATCACGTACAACGGCAACAACAACAACATCATCGGCTATACAGACACAGATTTGGCTTCAAATCCTGAGGACCGCGGTCCATCTCTGGACATGTGTTCCTCATGAATGGTGGGACCATCAGCTGGTGCAGCAAGCAGCGGGTGGTCGTGGCCACCTCAAGCACGGAAGCTGAGTACGTCTCTCTCAGTTTTGGAGTGAACGAAGCAGTTTGGCTTCAGCATCTCATGGCGGAGATCACTGGGAGTTTAGCAGTTCCAGTTCCTGTGCGCGTGGACAACCACAGCGCAATTGCACTTGCCAAGAATCCTGAACACCATGCACGCACGAAGCACATTGACATCGCATATCACTTCATCGGGCACATGGTGCAGGAGGGTGCTATCAAGCTGGAGTTTACTCCAACCAGCAGGCAGGTCGCTAATTTCTGCACCAAGCCAATGACCCGTGAGAAGCAGCAATTCTACATGAAGGCATGTCGACTCAGCCCACTATGACTGCGGCAAAGTGGGAGATTGTTGGGAAAAAAGCCATGTGGCTCAGTTTCAGGTCCACGGGAGCAAGTTTCAGGAAACTACCAGATGCCTCCTCCGATCGTCAATCAAAATTCACCATTGGAAAGATCAGGTGGCAAATTATCTACGGTCCAAGTTTCAGGCCGATCCAACGGTCGGATTGGGAGATATGAATTTTCAACATTTCCGGGGTCATGGACCGCCGATTTCTGGGTGGCCATGGGTGATGGCTCCATGCTTTAGCCTGAGAAAAGAAGAAGGCAAGAGGTCCGGGGTCAAGACCTGATGGGAGAAATATCCAAAAGGGTCCTTGGTCTTAGGATTGCCTTGTTAGAGTATGCTGACTAGGATAAAGGTACCTCTCCTTACTTTTTAGGTGAGGTGAGATCCTTGTATGCTAGCCATGGACACATGGCAATTCTCCATGTATTTGTGGGTGATGTGAATACTAGGAGTGTGCCATGAGAGCATTCTCTAGCTCTCTAAGTCCTGTGTGACTGGTCAGCCTGATTTTTAGGCTGATTTCCTCCCTTTGTAGAGATTGTGGACTCTAGTGTGTGAGCCTTAACCTCCACGGCTAAGTGGTGTGGTTTGTGAGAGGGTTGACTTGCCCAAACACTAGCTCTATCTGTAATTCATCATTTTGAGTGATTGAACCATTATTCAGCACAAGTGATGTCCTTTCAGTCCTACATGCGTGCTGCTCCAAGGCTCCCTCTCTCCTCTACATCCAATAGGTTAGAGTCAAACCTTAACTAAATTTGATGATCAACCACTCGATCTTCAAGTTTGCAAAAGACAAGCTTTTCAACAAGCACAAAATCGCAAAGAGCTAATAGGAGGATTGAGAGTTATACTCAAAACAAGGTTGACAAGGACTAAACACTTCTCTATGAATAAGACTGTCGACTTGTAATGATCATAACTCCCTTGTTCCATTGTAGTATTTTTCCTAAGATTTTCATTGGTGTAAAAATATTTATATTGTATTGATTTCTTTGGGAGAAACACCATTTACAAGCTGGCTGATCAGAGTTGGAGTAGGAGTAGAAGCATATCCTGTTTTCAAGAGGACATATCTTTTAAAATCCCCTGTTAATGATCCTGTTTTAACGGTGGATCTGAATATTTTTTAGCTAAATTTTCCAGTGGTGAGCTCAGATCTTTTGAATTCATAGTGAGTTGGCATCTAAAGTCTATTTCTGTCAAACAGATTTCTGGTAGAAGCAGCAGCAGAAGTAAGAATAGCGTCACCATCCAACGACAGCGCTGAGCATCATCAAGGCTCAAAATGGCAGTAACAGCCGTTGTGACAGCAGTCCAGCCTTTGGAGAGACTAGAGGGACACACCAATTTCACTTTTTGGAAGATCCGTACCTGCCTCTTTTTGGACGAGAGGGGCTTGTGAGCGGCAACGAGTCAGCTCTAGTTTCGCAATCAACAGGCATCACTGTAGTATTGGTGGTAGCCGGGGTGACGTTGCATAAGGGTACAGCCGATGCAGGTTCATCTGCAGTTACACCAGTGATGTATGAAGAGTGGAAGAAGAAGGACAAGTAGGTATATATGTTACTTGTCAACACCATCTCTAACCTGTATCTTCAGTATGTGAGTAGCTAGGCTACTGGAAAGGAGGGATGGGACACGTTGTCCAACAAGTATAAGAGCAAGGATCCTGCATTCCTCATGGTTTTGGAGGAGAAGATGTGTTGGGAAAGGAGCCATCCGGCTCAGTTTCAGGTCCACATGAGCAAGTTCCAGGAAACTACCAAATGCATACTCCGATTATCAATCCGATTTTTTCATACAAAAGATCAGGTAGCAAATTGTCTACGATCCAAGTTTTGGACCGATCCAACAGTTGGATTGAGAGATGAATTTTTGAAGTTTCCAGGGTCATGGACCGCCAGTTTCTGGGTGAACATGGGCGATGGTTTCATGCCTTAGCCTGAGAAAAGAAAAAGGACAAGAGGTCAGGGTCAAGACCTGATGGGAGAAATATCCAAAAAGGTTCTAGTTTCTTGGATTGCCTTGTCAGAGTGTACTAAGTAGGAAAAAGTACCTCTCCTTGCTTTTCAGGTGAGGTGAAATCCTTGTGTGCTAGCCATGGACAAATGGCGATTCTCTATGAGATTGTGGGTTTTTTGACCACTAGGAGCGTGCCTTGAAAGTATTCCAGCTCTCTAGGTCGTGTGTGAGTGGTCAGCCTGATTGCTAGGCTGATTTCCTTTCGTGTGTGAGATTGTGGACTCTAGAATTTGAGCCTTAGCATCCATGACTAAGTGGTGTGGCTTGTGAAAGGGCTGATTTTCCCAAGCTCTAGCTCTATATGTACTCCATCATTTTGAGTGATTCAATAACCATTCTTTAGAAAAACTAATGTCTTTTCAGTGCCACATGCTCGCTACTCCAAGGGTCCCTCTCTCCTCTACATCCAACATTTGGTATTTGAGCCAAGTTTTACCAGTTTCAGCCAGCACAGGTCATCACGTTGAAAGTAACGGGTTAGGATTAAACATTAATACAATTTGACCATCAACCAATGGATTGTCTAGTTTACAAGACAAGCTTTCCAACGAGCCCAAGATCTCAAAGATCCAACAGGAAGATTGAGAGTTATGCTCAAAACGAGGTCGACAAGGGCTAACCTCTACTCTATGAATATGACTGTCGACTTGTAATGACCATAACTCTTTTGTTTCTATGTCAAATTTTAAAAGTAGCACATGAGAGTTGTATTTTCCTAAGCTTTCCAATTGTGCAAACAAAATTGCATTCCATTGATTCATTTGGGAGAAACGCCGTTTACAAGCTGGCTTATCAGAGTTGGAGTAGGAGTAGAATCATACCCTGTATTCAAGAGGGTATCTCTTTCAAATTTCCCTATTGATAACCCTATTTTATGGGTTGGTCTGAACGTTTTTAGCTAAATATTCCAGTGGTGGACTCAGATCTTCCGAATTCCCAGTTTGTTGGCATCTATAGTCTATTTTCTGTCATATAGATTTCTAGCAGAAGGAACAGCAGAAGCAAGAACTGCGTCACCATCCAAGGGCAGTGCTGAGCATCACCAAGGCTCAAAATAGCAGTAACGGCCATTGTGACAACAGTCTAGCCTTTGGAGAGGCTAGAGGGACGTACCAACTTCACGTTCTGGAAGATTTGTATTCGTCTCTTTTCGGACGAGAGGGACTTCTGGGAGGTGGTGAGCTTTGATGAGTCACCTCCAGATCAGCAAGCAACTGGTATCACCGCAGCAGTGGTGGTGGTGGGAGTGACGCTACAGAAGGGTGCAGCCGGTGTAGGTTCATCTGCAGCTACACCAGTGACGTATGAGGAGTGGAAGAAGGACAGGCAGGCGTACAGGTTACTTGTCAACAATATCTCCAACCCGCATCTTTGATATGTATGTGACAATGCTACAAGAAAGGAGGGATGGGACACGTTGTGCAACAAGTATATAAGTAAGGATCCAGTATTCTTCACGCTTTTGGAGGCGAAGATGTGTTAGGAGAGGAGCCATCTGGCTCAGTTTCAGGTCCACAAGAGCAAGTTCCAGGAAACTACCAGATACCTACTCCGATTGTCAATCGGACATCCTCATTTAAAGATCAAGTGGCGAATTGTCTACGGTCCATGTTTCAGGCCGATCCAACGGTCGGATTAGGAGATATAAATTTTCGAAGTTTCCGGGGTCATGGACCGCCGGTGTCTGGGTGACCATGGGCGATGGTTTCATGCCGTAGCCTGAGAAAAGAAAAAGGACAAGAGGTCCAGGGTCAAGACCTGATGGGAGAAATGTCCAAAATTTTCCTAGATTCTTGTCAAAGTGTGCTGACTAGGAAAAAGGTACCTCTCCTTGCTCTTTAGGTGAGGTGAGATCCTTGTGTGCTAGCCATGGACACATGGCGATTCTCTATGGGATTGTGGATTAAATGACCACTAGGAGTGTGCCATGAGAGAATTTTCTAGCTCTTTAGGTCATGTGTGAGTGTACAGCCTGATTACTAGGCCGATTTCCTCTCTTGACTGAGATTGTGGATTCTAGTGTGTGAGCCTTAGCCTTCATGGCTAAGTGGTGTGGCTTGTGAGAGGGCTGACTTGTCCAAGCTCTAGCTCTATATGTACTTCATCATTTTGAGTGATTCAAGAACCATTCTCAGCACAACTGATGCCCTTTCCGTCCAAGGCTCCCTCTCTCCTGTAGATCCAACATTTGGTATCAGAGCTAAGTTCTCCCAATTTCAGCCAGCACAGGCCGGCACTTTGAAAGTGATGGGTTAGGGTCAAACCTTAACCCAATTTGATGATGAACTACTTGATCTTCAAGTTCGCAAGACAACCTTTCAAACGAGTATAAGATTGCAAATAGCTAAGAAGAGGATTGAGAGTTATGCTCAAAACGAGGCTGACAAGGACTAAACTCTTCTCTATGAATAAGACTATCGACTTGTAATGATCATAACTCTCTTGTATTTTTGCCAAATTTTAAAAGTGGCACATGAGAATTGTAGAATTTTTCCTTACCTTTCCATTGGTACAAAAATATTTGCATTTTACTGTTTTCTTTGGGAGAAACGCCGTTTACAAGCTGGTTAATCACAGTTGGAGTAGGAGTAGATGTTGGAAAAGGAGCCATCCGGCTCAATTTCAGGTCCACAGGAGCAAGTTCCAGGAAAGTACCAGATGCCTGCTCCGATCGCCAATCCAACTTCACCATTGGAAAGATCATGTGGCAAAATATCTACGGTCCAAGTTTGAGGCCGATCCAACGGTCGGATTGGGAGATATGAATTTTCAAAGTTTCGGGGGTCATGGACCGTCGATGTCTGGGTGGGCATGGGTGATGGCTCCATGCCTTAGCCTGAGAAAAGAAAAAGGCAAGAGGTCCAGGGTCAAGACCTGATGGGAGAAATATCCAAAAAGGTCCTTGGTCTTAGGATTGCCTTGTCAGAGTGTGCTGACTAGGATAAAGGTACCTCTCCTTACTNTCTAGTGTGTGAGCCTTAGCCTCCATGGCTAAGTGGTGTGGCTTGTGAGAGGGCTGACTTGCCCAAGCTCTAGCTCTATATGTACTCCATCATTTTGAGTGATTGAACAACCATTCTTCAGCACAAGTGATGCCCTTCCAATCACATGCTCGCTGCTCCAAGGCTCCCTCTCTCCTCCATTTCCAACATTTGGTATCAGAGCCAAGTTCTGCCACTTTCAGCCAGCACAGGCCATCACTTTGAGAGTGACGGGTTGGGGTGAAACCTTCACCAAGTTTGACGATCGACCACTGGATCTTCAAGTTCAGAAGACAAGCTTTCCAACGAGTGCAAGATCGTGAAGATCCAACAGTCGGATTGACAGTTATACTCAAAACGAGGTCGGCCAGGGCTACACTCTTCTCTATGAGTAAGACTGTCGCCTTGTGATGACCATAACTCTCTCGTTTCTTTGTCAAATTTAAAAAGTGGCACATGCGAATTGTAGTATTTTTTTTAGCTTTCCGTTGGTGCAAAAATATTTGCATTCCATCGATTCGTTTGGGAGAAACGCCGTTTACAAGCTGGCTGGCCTGAGTTGGAGTAGGAGCAGAAGCATACCCTGTTTTCAAGAGGGCATATCTTTTGAAATCCCCNCCCGCCTCCTTTTGGAGGAGAGGGGCTTGTGGGAGGTGGTGAGCGGCGACGAGCCGGCTCCAGTTCCAGAGGCAAAAGGCATCACCGCAGCGCAGGTGGTGGCGGGGAAGACGCCGCAAAAGGGTACAGCTGATGCGGGTTCTTCTGCAGCTGTACCAGCGACGTATGAGGAGTGGAAGAAGAAGGACGGGCAGGCCTATAGGTTGCTTGTCAACACCATCTCCAACCCGCATCTTCAGTACGTGAGTGACAAGGCTACTGCAAAGGAGGGGTGGGACACATTGTGCAAGAAGTATGAGAGCAAGGATCCTGCATTCCTCATGCTTTTGGAGGAAAAGATGATGGCGCTGAAAATGCAGGGTGGTGAAGGGATGGAGGCGNCTCAAAACGAGGTCGGCCAGGGCTACACTCTTCTCTATGAGTAAGACTGTCGCCTTGTGATGACCATAACTCTCTCGTTTCTTTGTCAAATTTAAAAAGTGGCACATGCGAATTGTAGTATTTTTTTTAGCTTTCCGTTGGTGCAAAAATATTTGCATTCCATCGATTCGTTTGGGAGAAACGCCGTTTACAAGCTGGCTGGCCTGAGTTGGAGTAGGAGCAGAAGCATACCCTGTTTTCAAGAGGGCATATCTTTTGAAATCCCCGGTTGATGACCCTGTTTTATGGGTCGATCGGAAAGTTTTTGAGCTGAATTTTCTAGTGGTGGGCTCCCTTTTTTTAAATTCCGAGTCTTCTGGCATCTACAGTCCATTTTCTGTCACACAGATTTCTGGCAGAAGCAGCAGCAGAAGCAGGGGTAGCGCCGCCATCCAAGGGCAGCGCTGAGCATCACCAAGGCTCAAAATGGCAGCAGCTGGCGTTGTGACAGCAGCCCAGCCTTTGGAGAGGCTGGAGGGACGCGCCAACTTCACGTTTTGGAAGATCCGTACCCGCCTCCTTTTGGAGGAGAGGGGCTTGTGGGAGGTGGTGAGCGGCGACGAGCCGGCTCCNCTCATGCTTTTGGAGGAAAAGATGATGGCGCTGAAAATGCAGGGTGGTGAAGGGATGGAGGCGTATCTGGACAGGGCAAAGGAGCTGGCGAAGCAGCTGAGAGCGGCCGGCAACCCGTGGAAGAGACGCGCTTCATCCTCCTCTTGCTGAGGGGACTCCCAACCAGCTACGACACGATGCGAGAGACGCTGGTGTGCCAGCCAACTCTCGACCTCGACTTCATCTGCACACACCTGGTGCAGGTGGAATTGCGTCGCAATGCAGCAAAGCGCAATGGCGGCAGCAACAGTGAAGCAGCTTTCATGGCCATGGGCTCACGCAGTCCGGGCAGCAGAGAGGCAAGAAGAAGGGTAAGTGCCACTATTGCCAGAAAGAGGGGCACTATAAGAAAGAGTGCTTCAAGTTCAAGAGGGACCAGAAGGAGCAGCAGCAGCAGCAGCAGCAAAAGCAGCAATCTCCACAGCAACAGCAGCAGCAGTCACAACAACGCCAGCAGCAGCAGCAGCAGCAGAACCAGACTGGCGTGCGCCATTTTGGCAACATGAACGTTGCCAAGGAGGTGCGCGACCGCCTCTTCATGGCGAAGTCTGACATGTCGCAGAAGGAAAAGGCGGATCTGGCGTGGTACAAGGACTCGGGGTGTACCAAGAGTCTGACCCACCACAAGGAGTGGTTCACGCAGCTGCTCTCCATTCCCCCCCGTCCGATTGCTTTGGGTGATGATCGGGTGGTGTATGCTGAGGGGATTGGGATTGTGGAGATGTGGTTGGAGACCCCGCGTGGCATTGAAGTGGGAGTGTTCCATGGCGTACTGTATGTGCCTGATGCTGCGTTCAACCTTCTCTCAGTGTCCTCTCTAACAAACACAGGGTTGCGCATCGTTTTTTACGATTATTACGGCTACATCCTCGACAAGGAAACAGGAGAGGAGTTGGCCAAGTCGGTGAAGGAGGGCGACATGTACCGCATGCTGGGGGCGACCAAGATCCCGCGTGAGCAGAGTCTTGCAGCAGTGGTGCAGGCGACAGATGGCGAGATCTGGCATGCACGCTACGGCCACATCGGCATGCGCGCCTTACAGCAGCTTCAAGCAAAGCAGATGGTGCGTGACCTACCTACCATCTCTAACTTTGAGCAGCAGTTATGCATTGGCTGTTTGGAGGGGAAGCAGCACCGCGAGGCATTCTCTGGAGCAGGGGAGCGTGCAAAAGGGATGTTGGAGCTGGTCCACACGGACTTGTGCGGACCGATGCAGACCCAGAGCTTTGGAGGCTCTAGGTATTTTCTCACCTTCATTGATGATTTCAGCCGTTACACTGCTGTGTACTTGCTTTCTTCCAAGGACCAGTGCTTTGATAGGTTCAAGGAGTTCAAGGCCATGATGGAGAACCAGACCGGCAAGAAGATCAAGGCTCTGCGCAGCGATCGCGGTGGAGAATACCTAAGCAAAGAGTTCCAGGACTACCTCGCAGCAGCTGGCATCAAGGCGCAGCGTACCGCGCCGTACTCGCCGCAGCAGAACGGTGTAGCAGAACGCGCCAACCGTACCATTGTGGAGTCGGCACGCTCCATGCTGCACGCGGCTCGGCTGACCTAGGACTTCTGGGCTAAAGCTGTGAGCACTACGGTCTACATCAAGAACCGTAGTCCAACTAAGGCGCTGGAGCAGATGACGCCGTACGAGGCGTGGTTCAGCAAGAAGCCGAGCGTGGGTCATCTTCGCGCGTTTGGCAGCTTGGCCCACATGCACGTGCCAAAGGAGAAGCGGCAAAAGTGGGACGCGAAGAGTGCGCAGATGCTGATGATTGGCTACGACGTGGCAAGCAAGGCGTATCGCCTCTACGAGAGGGATACAGGCCACGTCATCATCTCTAGGGATGTCGTCTTCAATGAGAGCAACGTCATCGGCACCAACATTGTGTGTGAAGAGGCAACAGAACCAGCAGCTGACGAGACAGTGGGAGCAGAAATTCTTCCTGACCCAGTTTCTCCCGATCCTTCCTCTACTATGACAGTGGGAGAATCACTCTACTCTCCCATGTCTGATGCAGCAGATACAGCAGCTTCATCGGCAGAAGGAGAGGAGGGAGATGTAGCATCACCAGTAGAAGCAGTTGTGCCAGCCGCACCGCGTCAGCCGCCTAACGCTCCAGCTCCAGGTCGGAGGTACCCTCTTAGGGTGCGTTACAAGCCTGGTGAGCGCGGCCATTTCTGAATACTGCAAAAACCAGAACAGATGAACGTTGCAGTTGCAGCAGATCCAGATGAGCCAACGTCATACAAGGAGGCCATGGCTGTACCGGATGCAGCAGATTGGGCGCAAGCCGTACATCAAGAGATACAGTCGCAGCTGGACAACGGCACGTGGGAGCTGACTGAGCGTCCACCTGGATGTAAAGTGATCAAGTGCAAGTGGGTCTTCAAGAAGAAGCGGGGAGCAGATGGTAACCTGGAAAAGTACAAGGCGAGGCTGGTCGCCAAGGGCTACTCGCAGCAGGAGGGCATCGACTACACAGAAACTTTTGCCCCCGTTGCAAAGTTTGCCTCTGTGCACACGCTCCTCTCTTATGCAGCAGCTGAGGACTTCGAGGTTCACCACATGGATGTCAAGACGGCATTCTTGAATGGTGACTTGGAGGAGGAGATGTACATGGAGCAGCCGGAGGGGTTCGTCATGGATGGCCAGGAGCACCTGGTCTGCAAGCTGCAGAAGTCGCTGTACGGCCTCAAGCAAGCGTCGCGTGCTTGGAACCAGAAGTTGGATGCGGCGTTGCAGTGCATGGGGTTTGAGCGCAGCGAGTGTGACTACAGCGTGTATCGCTGGCAGCATGAGCATGAGATCCTCATCATCATTGTCTATGTGGATGACATGCTCCTCCTTTCCAACAGCATGTCTGCACTGCAGGAGTTCAAGGAAGCCATGCAGGAGCGCTTCCAGATGTCTGATCTCGGGGA
>SZWC01011222.1:31890-51948 GCA_023375785.1 Penium margaritaceum
GTCGGATTGGGAGATATGAATTTTCGAAATTTCAGGGGTCATGGACCGCCGATGTCTGGGTGGCCATGGGGGATGGCTCCATGCCTTAGCCTGAGAAAAGAAAAAGGCAAGAGGTCCAGGGTCAAGACCTGATGGGAGAAATATCCAAAAAGGTCCTTGGTCTTAGGATTGCCTTGTCAGAGTGTGCTGACTAGGATAAAGGTACCTCTCCTTACTTTTTAGGTGAGGTGAGATCCTTGTGTGCTAGCCATGGACACATGGCGATTCTCCATGGGTTTGTGGGTTATGTGACCACTAGGAGTGTGCCATGAGAGCATTCTCTAGCTCTCTAGGTCGTGTGTGAGTGGTCAGCCTGATTGCTAGGCTGATTTCCTCCCTTGTGTGAGATTATGGATTCTAGTGTGTGAGCCTTAGCCTCCATGGCTAAGTGGTGTGGCTTGTGAGAGGGCTGACTTGCCCAAGCTCTAGCTCTATATGTACTCCATCATTTTGAGTGATTGAACAACCATTCTTCAGCACAAGTGATGCCCTTCCAATCACACATGCTCGCTGCTCCAAGGCTCCCTCTCTCCTCCATTTCCAACACTCCTTTGGCTCGTGCATGTGTGCCAAGCTGCCAAACGAACGAAGATAACCCACACTCAACTTCTTGTCCAACTATGCCTCGTATGACGTCATCTACTCCAGGGCCTTGGTTGGACTGCGGTTCTTGATGTATACCGCAGTGCTCACTACTTCCGCCCAAAAGTCGTAGGTGAGCCGAGCCGCGTGCACCATGGTGTGCTTGGCGCATTCTGCTACGCTATTTTGCTGCGGCGAGTATGGTGCGGTGCGCTGCGCCTTGATGCCTGCTACTGCGAGATAGTCCTGGAAGTCCTTACTCACGTACTCTCTTCCACGATCACTGCACAGCGCCTTGATTTTCTTGCCAGTCCGGTTCTCCACCATGGCCTTGAACTCCTTGAACCTGTTTCAGCACTGGTCCTTGGAGGAAGGGAAGTACACAGTAGTGTAACGGCTCAAATCATCAATGAAGGTAAGAAAATACCTAGAGCCTCCAAAGTTTTGGGTCTGCATCGGGCCACACAAGTCTGTGTGGACCAGCTCGACCACCTCTTTTGAACGCTCTCCTGCTCTTGAGAATGCCTCTCGATGCTGCTTCCCTTCCAAACAGCCGATGCATACCTATTACTCAAAGTTGGTGTTGGTGGGCAAGTCACACACCATCTGCTTTGCTTGAAGCTGCTGCAAGACGCGCATGCCGATGTGGCCATAGCATGCATGCCAGATCTCCCTATCTATTGCCTCTACCACTATTGCAAAACTCTGCTCACGCAGGATCTTGGTCGCCTTCCTTCACCGACCTAGCCAACTCCTCTCCTGTTTCCTTGTTGAGGATGTAGCCATAGTCGTCATCAAAGATGACTCGCAGTCCTGTGTTGGTGAGAGAGGAAACTGAGAGAAGATTGAACGTAGCATTAGGTACGTACAGCACGCCATGGAACATTCCCACTTCAATGCCATGCGAGGTCTACAACTACATCTCCACTATCCCAATCCCCTCAACATACACAACCCGATCATCACCCAAAACGATAGGACGGGGAGGGATGGATTGTACCTGCGTAAACCACTCCTTGTGATGTGTCAAGCTGTTGGTACATCCGGAGTCCTTGTACCATGCGAGATCCGCCATCTCCACCCGCAACATGTCAGACTTCGCCATGAAGAGACGGTCGCGCACCTCCTTGGCCACATTCATGTTGCCAAAGTGGCGCACACCAGCCTGGTTTTGTTGTTGCGACTGCTGACGCTGCTGTGATGGTTGCTGCTGCTGCTGTGGAGGTTACTGCTTTTGCTGCTGCTGCTGCTCCTTCTGGTCCCTCTTGAACTTGAAACACTCTTTCTTGTAGTACCCCTCTTTTGGCAATAGTGGCACTTGCCCTTCTTCTTGCCTCTCTGCTGCCCAGACTACTACTGTTGTTGCTGGTTGCGTGAGCTCATGGCTACTAAAGCTACTTCACTACTGGCGATGCCATTGTGCTTTGCTACATTGCAACGCAATTCCACCTACACCAGGTGTGTACAGATGAAGTCGAGGTCGATAGTGGGCTGGCACTCCAACGTCCCTCGCACCATGTCGTAGCTGGTTGGGAGTCCCCTCAGAAAGAGGAGGACGAAGCGTGTGTCTTCGACAGGATTGCCGGCTGCTTATAGCTGCTTCGTAAGCTCCTTTACCCTGTCCAAGTACGCCTCCATCCCTTCGCCACCCTGCATTTGCTCTCATACTTCTAAAACAACGTGTCCCATCCCTCTTTTGCAGTTGCCTTGTCATTTACATACTAAAGATACGGCTTGGAGATGGTGTTGACAAGCAGCCTGTAGGCCTGCCAGTCCTTCTTCTTCCACTCCTCATATGTTGCCGCTACTATTGCAGATAAACTTGCATTTGCTGCATCTCTCTGCGGCGTCTTCCCCGCCACCACCTCCGCTACGGTGATACCCTTTTGCCTGTGGAGGCCGAGCATGCTCGTCGCCGCTTACCACCTCCCACAAGCCCCTCTCCTCCAAAACGAGGTGGGTACGGATCTTCCAAAACGTGAAGTTGGCGTGTCCTTCCAGCCTCTCCAAGGGCTGGGCTGCTGTTACCATGCGTGCTGCCACCATGTTGAGCTTCGGTGATGTTCAACGTTGCCCTTGGGTGCCGGCGCTACCCCTGCTTCTGCTGCTGCTTCTGCCAGAAATCGGTCTGACAGAAAATGGCTTGTAGATGCCAGCCGACTGAGAATTTGGAAAAACTAAGCCCACCACTGGAAACGTCAGCTCAAAACCTTTCAGATTGACCCATAAAACAGGGTCATCAACTGGGGATTTAAAAAGATATGCCCTCTTGAAAACAAGGTATGCTTCTGCTCCTACTCAGACTCAGACTAGCCAGCTTGTAAACGGCGTTTCTCCTAAACGAATCAATGGAATGCAAATATTTTTGCACCAATGGAAAGCTTAGGAATAATACTACAATTCACATCTGCCATGTTTTAAATTTGACAACGAAACAAGAGAGTTATGGTCATCACAAGATGACAATCTTACTCGTTGAGAAGAGTGTAGCACTGGCTGCCCTCGTTTTGACAATAACTCTCAATCCGACTGTTGGATCTTCACGATCTTGGGCTCGTTTGAACGCTTGTCTTGCCAACTTTAAGATATTGTATTGTTAAATTTAATCAACAGTTGATCCTAACTTGTCACTCTCAAAGTGATGGCCTGTGCTGGTTGAATCTGGCTGAATCTGGCTGAATGTGGCAGAATCTGGCTCCGATACCAAATGTTGGATCTGGAGGAGAGAGGGAGCCTCGGAGCAGCGAGCATGTGGGACTGAAAGGGCATCACTTGTGCTGAAGAATGGTTGTTGAATCACTCAAAATGATGGAGTACATATAGAGCTAGAGCTTGGGCAAGTCAGCCCTCTCACAAGCCACACCACTTAGTCATGGAGGCTAAGGCTCACACACTAGAGTCCACAATCTCACACAAGGGAAGAAATTAGCCTAACAATCAGGCTGACCAGTCACACACGACCTAGAGAGCTAGAGAATGCTCTCATGGCACACTCCTAGTGGTCACATCACCCACAAACTTATAGAGAATCGCCATGTGTCCATGGCTAGCAAACAAGGATCTCACCTCACCTAAAAAGTAAGGAGAGGTACCTTTATCCTAGTCAGTACACTCTGACAAGGCAATCCTAAGACCAAGGACCTTTTTGGATATTTCTCCCATCAGGTCTTGACCCTGGACCTCTTGCCTTTTTCTTTTCTCAGGCTAAGGCACGGAGCCATCACCCATGGCCACCCAGACATCGGCGGTCCATGACCCCCGAAACTTCGAAAATTCATGTCTCCCAATCCGACCGTTAGATCGGCCTGAAACTTGGACTACAGATAATTTGCCACCTGATCTTTCCAATGGTGAAGACGGATTGACGATCAGAGTAGGCATCTAAAGGTTTCTGGAAATTGCTCCTGTGGACCTGAAATTGAGCCGGATGGCTCCTTTCCCAACAGGTAAATTATCTGCGGTTCATGTTCAAGCCAGAAATGATAGGAATGAGAGATATGAACTTTTTAAGTTTCTGGGGTAGTGGACCGCCGTTGTCTGGGTGACCACGGGCGATGGTTTTATGCCTTAGCCCGAGAAAAGAAAAAGGGCAAGAGGTCCAGGGTCAAGACCTGATGGAAGAAATATTCAAAAAGGTCATAGATTCTTGGATTACCTTCTCTGAGTGTCCTGATTAGGAAAAAGGTACCTCTCCTTGCTTTTTAGGTGAGGTGAGATCCTTGTATGCTAGTCATGGACACATGGCGATTCTCTATGGGATTGTGGGTTATGTGACTACTAGGAGTGTGCCATGAGAGCAATTTCTAGTACTCTAGGTGGTGTGTGAGTGGTCAGCCTTATTGCTAGGCTGATTTCCTCTCTTGTGTGAGATGGTGGACACTAGTGTGTGAGTCTTAGTCTCCATGGCTAAGTGGTGTAGCTTGTGAGAGGGCTGACTTGTCCAAGCTCTAGCTCTATATGTTCTCCATCATTTTGAGTGATTCCACAACCATTCTTTAGCACAACAGATGCCCTTTCAGTCCCACATGCTTGCTGCTGCAAGGCTGCTTCTCTCCTCTAGATCCAACATTTGGTATCAGAGCCAAGTTCTGCCAATTTTAGCCAGCACAGGCCGTCACTTTGAAAGTGACGGATTACAGTCAAACGTTAACTCAATTTGACACTGGACTATTTGATCTTCAATTTCGCAAGACACGCTTTCCAACGAGTCCAAGATTGTGAAGATCCAACAGGGGGATTGAGAGTTATGGTCAAAACGAGGTCGACAAGGACTAAACTCTTCTCTTTTAATAAGACTGTCGACTTGTAATGATCATCTCTCTCTTATTTCTTTGTCAAATTTTCAATGAGAATTATAGTATGTTTCCTAAGCTTTTCATTGGTGCAAAAATATTTGCATTCCATTGATTTCTTCAGGAAAATGCCGTTTATAAGCTAGCGGATCAGAGTTGGAGTAGGAGTAGAAGCATACTCTGTTTTCAAGAGGATATATCTTTCAAAATCCCCTATTGATGACCCTGTTTTATGGGTTAGTTGAAACTTTTTTTAGCTAAATGTTCTAGTGCTTGGCTCAGATCTTCTGAATTCCTAAGCTTCAGATCAGCAAGCAACAGGCATCACCGCAGCACAAGTGGTGGCGGGGGTGACGCCGCAGAAGGGTGCAGTCGGTACAGGTTCATCTGCAGCTACACCAGTGACGTATGTGGAGTGGAAGAAGGACAGGCAGGAGTACAGGTTACTTGTCAATATTATCTCCAACCCACATCTTCTTTATGTGAGTGACAAGGCTACTAGAAAGGAGGGATGGAACATGTTGTGTAACAAGTATAAGGGCAAGGATCCTGTATTCCTCATGGTTTTGGAGGAAAAGATGCGTTGGGAAAGGAGCCATCCGACTCAGTTTCAGGTCCACAGGAGCAAGTTCTAGGAAACTACCATATACCTATTCCGAGTGTCAATCCGACTTCACCATTTGAAAGATCACATGGCAAATTATCAACGGTTCATGTTCAGGCCCATCCAACGGTCGGATTGAGGGATATAAATTTTTTGAAGTTTTTGGGGTCATGGACCTTCGGTGTGTGGGTGACCACGGGCGATAGTTTCATGCCTTAGCCTGAGAAAAGAAAAAGGGCAAGAGGTCCAGGGTCAAGACCTGATGGGAGAAATATCCAAAAAGGTCATATATTCTTAGATTGTCTTGTCTGAGTATACTGACTAGGAAAAAGGTACCTCTCCTTGCTTTTTAGATGAGGTGAGATCCTTGTGTACTAGTCATGGATACATGGCGATTCTCTATGGGATTGTGGGTAATGTGACCACTAGGAGTATGCCATGATAGTATTTTCTAGCTCTCTAGGCTGTATGTGAGTGGAGAGTCTGATTGTTAGGCTGATTTCCTCCCTTGTGTGAGATTGTGGACTTTAGTATATGAGCCTTAGCCTCCATGGCTAAGTGGTGTGGTTTGTGAGAGGGGTGACTTGCCCAAGCTCTATATGTACTCCATAAGTTTGAGTGATTCAATAACCATTCTTCAGCACAACGGATGCCCTTTCAGTCCCACATGTTTGCTGCTCCAAGGCTCCCTCTCTCCTCTAGATGCAACATTTGGTATCAGAGCCAAGTTCTGCCAATTGTAGCCAGCACAGGCAGTCACTTTGAAAGTGACGGGTTACGGTCAAACCTTAACCACATTTGACAAATGACCACTTGATCTTCAAGTTCGCAAGACAAGCTTTCTAATGAGTCCAAAATTGCCAAGATCTAATAAGGGGACAGAGAGTTATGCTCAAAACGAGGTCGACAAAGACTAAACTCTTCTCTATGAATAAGACTATCGACTTGCAATGATCATAACTCTCTTGTTTCTTTGTCAAATTTTAAAAGTCGCAATGAGAATTGTAGTATTTTCCTAAGCTTTTCATTGGTACAAGAAACACCGTATACAAGCTGGCCAATCCGAGTTAGAGTAGGAGTAGAAGTATACTCTGTTTTGAAGAGGGCATATCTGTCAAAATCCCCCGTTGATGACCCCATTTTATAAGTCGATCTGAAATTTTTTAGCTAAATATTCCAGTAGTCGGCTCAGATCTTCTAAATTCCTAGTCGGCATCTATAGTAGATTTTCTGTCAGACAGATTTCTGGCAGAAGCAGTAGTAGAAGCAGGAATAGCGTCCCATGCCAGGATAACGGTGAGCATCACTAAGGCTCAAGATGACAGTAACGGCCGTTGTCAAAAGAGTCCAGCCTTTGGAGAGGCTAGAGGGACTCACCAACTTCACGTTTTGGAAGATCCGTACCCGTCTCTTTTGGATGAGAGGGGCTTGTAGGAGGTGGTGAGTTGCGACAAGTCAGCTCCAGATCCACGAGCAACGGGTAGCCGCAAGACTTTTGGTAGGTGGGGTGACGCCGCAGAAGGGTACAGCCGGTGCAGGTTCATCTGTAGCTACACCAATGACGTATGAGGAGTGGAAAAAGGACGCACAAGCGTACATGTTACTTGTCAATACCATCTCCAACCTGCATCTTCAGTATGTGAGTGACAAGGCTATTGGAAAGGAAGGATGGGACACATTGTGCAACAAGTATAAATGCAAGGATCCTGCATTCCTCATGCTTTTGGAGGAGAAGATGTGTTGGAAGAGGAGCCATTCGGCTCAGTTTCAGGTCCACAAGGGCAAGTTCTAGAAAACTACCAGATACCTACTCCGATTGTCAATCCGACTTCACCATTTCAAAGTTCAGGCCGATCCTGTTGGATCTGGAGGAGAGAGGGAGTCTTGAAGCAGCGAGCATGTGGGACTGAAAAGGCATCACTTGTGCTGAAGAATGCTTGTTGAATCACTCAAAATGATGGAGTACATATAGAGCTATGGCTTGGGCAAGTCAGCCCTCTCCCAAGCCACACCACTTAGCCATGGAGGCTAAGGCTCACATACTAGAGTCCACAATCTCATATAAGGGAGGAAATCAGCCTAACAATCAGGCTGACCAGTCAGACACGACCTAGAGAGCTAGGGAATGCTCTCATGGCACATTCCTAGTAGTCACATCACCCACAAACCCATGGAGAATCGCCATGTGTCCATGGCTAGCACACAAGGATCTCACCTCACCTAAAAAGTAAGGAGAGGTACCTTTATCCTAGTCAGCGCACTCTGACAAGGCAATCCTAAGACCAGTGACCTTTTCGGATATTTCTCCCATCAGGTCTTGACCCTGGACCTCTTGCCTTTTTCTTTTCTCAGGCTAAGGCATGGAGCCATCACCCATGGCCACCCAGACATCGGCGGTCCATGACCCCTGAAACTTCAAAAATTCATATCTCCCAATCCGACCGGTGGATCGACCTGAAACTTGAACTGTTGATAATTTGCCACCTGATCTTTGCAATGGTAAAGACTGATCGACGATCAGAGCAGGCATCTGGAAGTTTTATGCAACTTGCCCTTGTGGACCTGAAATTGAGCCGGATGGCTCCTTTCCCAACAATGTCCCACTTTGCAGTAGTCAGAGTGGGCTCAGTCCATATGCCTTCATGCAGAACTGCTGCTTCTCACGGGTCACTGGCTTGGTGCAGAAATCAGCGACCTGCCTGCTTGTTGGAGTAAACTCCAGCTTGATAGCACCCTCCTGCACCATGTGCCTGATGAAGTGATATGCGATGTCAATGTGCTTGGTGCGTGTATGGTGCTCAGGATTCTTGGCGAGTGCGATTGCGCTCTGGTTATCGACATGCACAGGAACTGGAACTGCTACACTCCTACTCATCTATGCCATGAGACGCAGGAACCAAACTGCTTNAATCAGCGACCTGCCTGCTTGTTGGAGTAAACTCCAGCTTGATAGCACCCTCCTGCACCATGTGCCTGATGAAGTGATATGCGATGTCAATGTGCTTGGTGCGTGTATGGTGCTCAGGATTCTTGGCGAGTGCGATTGCGCTCTGGTTATCGACATGCACAGGAACTGGAACTGCTACACTCCTACTCATCTATGCCATGAGACGCAGGAACCAAACTGCTTCCTTGGTTCCAAAGCTGAGAGAGACATACTCAGCTTCTGTGCTCAAGGTGGCCACGACCACCTGTCGCTTACTGCACCAGCTGATGGCACCTCCATTCATGAGAGACACATGACCAGAGATGGACTTGCGGGTCTCAGGATTTGGAGCCCAATCTGCATCTGTGTAGCCGATGATGCTATTGTCATTGTTGTTGTAGGTGATGCCGAAGTTGATGGTTCCAGCAAGGTAGCGGAAGATCCGCTTCACTGCCTTCTGGTGCTCCGGTTCGGGATTAGCCATGTGCTGGCTCACAGCGCTCACAGCCTGTGCGAGATCCGGCCTGGTTGCCACCATCAGGTACATGAGACTGCCTCCGGTGCTCTGGTACTTGTGCCGCTCAGCTGCATCTGCTTCTCCACTGAAGCTCACGAGGTACTACCGCGTTTCCAGCGACGTGCCAATGGGTTTGGCCTCTTCCATGCCAAACCGCTGCAGGACGTCCTTGATGTAGCCACTCTACTGTAGTGAGAGAGAGCGTGATTTGCGGTCATGCATGATTTGGATGCCGAAGAAGTATGACGCCTCCCCGAGATCAGACATCTGGAAGCGCTCCTACATGGCCTCCTTGAACTCTTGTAGTGCAGACATGCTGTTGGAAAGGAGGAGCATGTCATCCACATAGACGATGATGATGAGCTCCTCATGACCATACTGCCAGTGATAGATGCTGTAGTCATACTCACTACGCTCAAACCCCATGCACTACAGCGCCGCATCCAATTTCTGGTTCCAAGCACGCGACGCTTGCTTGAGGCCATAAAGCGACTTCTGCAGCTTGCAAACCAGGTGCTCCTGGCCATCTATGACGAACCCCTCCGGCTGCTCCATGTAAATCTCCTCTTCGAAGTCACTATTCAAGAACGCCGTCTTGACGTCCATATGGTGAATCTCAAAGTCCTCTGTTGCTGCATAGGAAAGGAGCGTACGCACAGAGGCAAACTTTGCAACAGGAGCAAAAGGTTTCTGTGTAGTCAATGCCTTCTTGCTCCGAGTAGCTCTTGGCAACCAGCCTTGCCTTGTACTTTTCCAGGTTGCCATCTGCTCCCTGCTTCTTCTTGAACACCCACTTGCACTTGATCACCTTACGTCCAAGTGGACACTCAGTGAGCTACCACGTACCGTTGTCGAGCTGCGACTGTATCTCGTGCTGCACAGCTTGTGCTCAATCTGCTATATCTAGTCCCGCCATGGCCTCCTTGTACGACGGTAGCTCATCAGAGTCTGCTACAACTGCGACGTTCATCTAGTCTGGTTTTTGGAGCATCCAGAAATGCCCACGCTCACCAGGCTTGTAGCGCACCCTGAGAGGGTACCTGCGACCTGGTACTGGAGCGTTAGCGGGCGGCTGGCGCGATGCTGCTGGCACAACTGTTGCTACTGATGGTGCGGTATCTTCTTCCTCTACTTCTGCCGATGAGGCCGCTATATCTGGTACATCAGACATGGGAGAATAGATAGGTTTTCCTACTGTGACAGTGGAGGAAGGATCAGGAGAGACTGGGTCAGGAAGGATATCTGCTCCCACTGCCTCGTCAGCTGCTACTTCTGCTGCCTCTTCACAGACAATATTGGTGCAGATGACGTTGCTCTCGTTGAAGACATCTTTCAAGATGATGACGTGGCCTGTATCCGTCTCGTTGAGGCGATACGCCTTGCTTGCCACGTTGTAGCCAATCATTAGCATCTGCGCGCTCTTTGCGTCCCACTTTTACTGCTTCTCCTTTGGCACGTGCATGTGCGCCAAGCTACCAAATATATGAAGATGATCCACGCTTGGCTTCTTACGGAACCACGCCTCGTACGGCGTTATCTGCTCCAAGGCCTTGGTTGGACTGCGGTTCTTGATGTACATCACAATGCTCACTGCTTCCGCCCAAAAGTCGTAGGTGAGCCGAGTCGCGTGCAACATGGAGCGCCCCGACTCAAGAATGGTACCGTTGGCGCGTTCTGCTACGCCATTCTGCTGCGGTGAGTATGGCGCGGTGTCCTGCGCCTTGATGCCTGCTGCTACGAGGTAGTCCTGGAACTCCTTGCTGAGGTACTCTCCACCGCGGTGGATGCGTAGCGCCTTGATTTTCTTGCCATTCTGGTTCTCCACCATGGCCTTGAACTCCTTCAACCTGTGAAAGCACTAGTCCTTGGACCTCCAAAGCTGTGGGTCTGCATCGGGCTACACAAGTCTGTGTGGACCAGCTCCAGTACCTCCTTCGCGCGCTCCTTTGCTCCAGAGAATGCCTCGCGATACTACTTCCCCTCTAAACAGCCGATGCACAACTGCTGCTCAAAGTTACAAATGGTCGGTAAGTCACGCAGTATGCCAATGTGGCCATAGCGCGCATGCCAGATTTTGCCATCTGTGGCCTGCACCAGTGCTGTAAGATTCTGCTCATGCGGGATCTTGGTCGCCCCCAGCAGGCGGTAAATGTCGCCTTCCTTCACCGACCTGGCCAACTCCTCTCTTGTGTCCTTGTTGAGGATGTAGCCATAGTCGTGCCAAAGACGACTTGTAGTCCTGTGTTGGTGAGAGAGGACACTGAGAGAAGGTTGAACGCAGCATTAGGTACGAACATCACGCCATGGAACACTCCCACTTCAATGGCACGCGGGGTCTCGAACCACATCCCCACAATCCCAATCCCCTCAGCATACACCACCCAATCATCATCCAAAATGATAGGACAGGGAGGGATGGACAGCAGCTGCGTAAACCACTCGTTGTGATGTGTCTTGCTCTTGGTACATCCTGAGTCCTTGTACCATGCAAGATCTGCCTTCTCTACCTGCGACATGTCAGACTTCGCCATGAAGAGATGGTTGCGTACCTCCTTGGCCACATTGATATTGCCAAAGTGGCGCACACCAGCCTGGTTTTGTTACTACTGTTGCTGCTGCTACTGACGCTGCTGTGATTGTTGCTACTGTTGTTGTGGAGGTTGCTGCTTTGTTTGCTGCTGCCGCTACTCCTTCTCGTCCCTCTTGAACTTGAAATACTTTTTCTTGTAGTGCCCCTCTTTTGGGCAATAGTGGCACTTGCCTTTCTTTTTGTCTCTCTGCTACCCGGTCTGTTGTTGCTGCTGGTTGCATGAGCCCATCGTCATGAAAGCTGCTTCACTACTGCTGCTGCCACCATAGCGACGCAACTCTACCTGCACCAAGTCCGTGCAGATGAAGTCAAGGTCGAGAGTTGGTTGGCACTCCAACGTCTCTCGCACCGTGTCATAGCTTGTTAGGAGTCTCCTCAGTAAGAGAAGGACAAAGCGCGTATCTTCCATAGGATTGTCGGCCACTTTCAGCTACTTCACTAACTCCTTTGTCCTGTCCAAGTACACCTCCATCCCTTCACCACCCTGCATTTTCAACGCCATCATCTTCTCCTCCAAAAGCATGAGGAATGCAGGATCCTTGCTCTCATACTTCTTGCACAACGTGTCCCACCCCTCTTTTGCAGTAGCCTTGTTACTCACGTACTGAAGATGCGGATTGGAGATGGTCTTGACAAGCAGCCTATAAGCCTGCCTGTCCTTCTTCTACTCATATGCTGCCGCTTCAGTTGCAGATTAACTTGCATCTACGGCACCTTTCTGCGGCGTCTTCCTCGCCACCACCCGCGCTACGGTGATACCCTTTTGCCTGTGGAGGCGGAGCACGCTCGTCGCCGCTCACCACCTCCCACAAGTCCCTCTCCCCCAAAAGGAGGCGGGTACGGATCTTCCAAAACGTGGAGTTGGCGCGTCCTTCCAGCCTCTCCAAGGGCTGGACTGCTCTTACCACGCCTGCTGTTGCCATTTTGAGCCTTGGTGATGTTGGATCTAGAGGAGAGAGGGAGTCTTGGAGCAGCGAGCATGTGGGACTGAAAGGGCATCAGTTGTGCTGAAGAATGGTTGTTCAATCACTCAAAATGATGGAGTACATATAGAGCTAGAGCTTGGGCAAGTCAGCCCTCTCACAAGCCACACCACTTAGCCATGGAGGCTAAGGCTCACACACTAGAATCCATAATCTCACACAAGGGAGGAAATCAGCCTAGCAATCAGGCTGACCACTCACACACGACCTAGATAGCTAGAGAATGCTCTCATGGCACACTCCTAGTGGTCACATAACCCACAAACCCATGGAGAATCGCCATGTGTCCATGGCTAGCACACAAGGATCTCACCTCACCTAAANACCTAAAAAGTAAGGAGAGGTACCTTTATCCTAGTCAGCACACTCTGACAAGGCAATCCTAAGACCAAGGACCTTTTTGGATATTTCTCCCATCAGGTCTTGACCCTGGACCTCTTGCCTTTTTCTTTTCTCAGGCTAAGGCATGGAGCCATCACCCATGCCCACCCAGACATCGACGGTCCATGACCCCCGAAACTTCGAAAATTCATATCTCCCAATCCGACCGTTGGATCGGCCTGAAACTTGGACCGTAGACATTTTGCCACATGATCTTTCCAATGATGAAGTCAGATTGGCGATCGGAGCAGGCATCTGGTACTTTCCTGGAACTTGCTCTTGTGGACCTGAAATTGAGCCGGATGGCTCCCTTTCCAACAGACACATGGCGATTCTCTATGGGATTGTGGGTTATTTGACCACTAGGAGTATGCCATGAGAGTATTTTCTAGCTCTCTAGGTCGTATGGGAGTGGTCAGCCTCATTGCTAGGTTGATTTCCTGTCTTATGTGAGATTGTGGACTCTAGTGTGTGAGTCTTAGTCTCCATGGCTAAGACTCTAGTGTGTGGCTTGTGAGAAGACTGACTTGTCCAAGTTCTAGCTCTATATGTATTCCATCATTTTGAGTTATTCAATAATCATTCTTCAGCACAACTGATGCCCTTTGAGTCCCACATGCTTGCTGCTCCAAGGCTCCCTCTCTCCTCTAGACCTAATATTTGGTATCAAAACCAAGTTCTGCCAATTTTATCCAGCACAGGCCGTCAGTTTGAAAGTGACGGGTTAGGGTCAAACCTTTACCAAATTTGATAATCCACCACTCGATCTTCACATTCGAAAGACGAGATTTCCAACGAGAAAAAAAGATTGCAAGGATCTGATCAGAGGATTGAGAGTTATGCTCAAAACGAGGTCAACAAGGACCAAAGTCTTCTCTATGAATAAGACCGTCGACTTGTAATGATGTATTTTTCCTAAGCTTTTCATTGGTGCAAAAATATTTGCATTATATTGATTTCTTTGGGAGAAATACTGTTTTTAAGCTGGCTGATCAGAGTTGAAGTAGGAGTAGAAACATACCATGTTTTCAAGAGGGTATATCTTCAAAATACCCTGTTCATGATCTTGTTTTATGGATCAGTCTGAACTTTTTTTAGCTGAGTGTTCTAGTGGTGGGTTCAAATCTTCCGAATTCCGAGTCTGCTGATATCTACAGTCTATTTTCTGTCAGACAGATTTCTTGCAAAAGTAGCAGTAGAAGGAGGAATAGCGTCGCCATCCAAGGGTAGCGTTCAGCATTACCAAGGCTCAAAATGGTAGTAACGGCCGTTGTGATAGTAGCCCAGCCTTAGGAGAGGCTAAAGGGACGCGTCAATTTCACGTTTTAGAAGATCCGTACCCGCCTCTTTTTGGACGAGAGGGGTTTGTAGGAGGTTGTGAACGGCGACGAGTAAGCTCCGGATCTGCAAGCAACAAGCATCAACGTACCCCTGGTGGTAGCGGGGGTGATGCCACAGAAGGGTGCAGCCGGTGCACGTTTATGTGTAGTTATACCAGTGACGTATGTGGAGTAGAAAAAGACAAGGCTACTGGAAAGGCAAACAAGTAGCTATATCAATTACTTGTCAATAGCATCTGCAACCCACATCTTTAGTATGTGAGTGACAAGGCTACTGGAAAGGAGGGATGGAACACGTTGTGCAACGAGTATAAGAGCTAGGATCCTGTATTCCACATGATTTTCGAGATGTGTTGGAAAAGGAGCCATCTGACTCAGTTTCAAGTCCACAGGAGCAAGTTCTAGTAAACTACCATATACCTATGCCGATTGTCAATACGACTTCACCATTTAAAAGATCCAGTGGCAAATTTTCTAGTGTCCAAGTTCAGGCCGATCCAACGGTCGGATTGAGAGATATGAATTTTTGAAGTTTTTGGGATCATGGACAGCTCATGTCTGGGTGACCATGGGCGATGGTTTCATGCCTTAGCCTGAGAAAAGAAAAAGAGCAAGAGGTCTAGGGTCAAGGTGCTAGATTCTTGGATTGTCTTGTCAGAATATGCTGACTAGGAAAAAGGTACCTCTCCTTACTTTTTAAATAAGGTGAGATCCTTGTGTGCTAGCCATGGATACATGGCGATTCTCTATGGGATTGTGGGTTATGTGACCACTAGGAGTGTGCCATGAGAGCATTTTCTAGCTCTCTAGGTCGTGTGTAAGTGGTCAGCCTGATTGCTAGGCTGATTTCCTCTCTTATGTGAGACTGTGGACTCTAGTATGTGAGCCTTAGCCTCCATGACTAAGTGGTGTGGCTTGTGAGAGGGCTCACTTGTCCAAGCTCTGGCTCTATATGTACTCCATAATTTGGAGTGATTCAACAACCATTCTTTAGTTTGACGGATGCCCTTTGAGTCCTATATTGTTGCTCTTCCAAGGCTCCCTCTTTCCTTTAGATCCAATATTTGGTATTAGAGCCAAGTTCTGCCAATTTCACCCATCACAGGCCGTCAATTTGAAAGTAACGGGTTAGGGTCAAACCTTAACTAAATTTGACTCTCGACCACTTGATCTTTAATTTTGCAAGACAAGCTTTCCAATGATTCCAAGATTGCGAGATCTAATAGGGAGATTGAGAGTTATGCTCAAAATGACATCGACAAAGGCTAAACACTTCTCTATGAATAAGACTATCGACTTACAATGATGATAACTCTCTTGTTTCTTTGTCAAATTTTAAAATTCGCACATGAGAATTATATTATTTTTCCTAAGCTTTTCATTGGTACAAAATGATTTGCATTCCATTGATTTCGCTAGGAGAAATGCCGTTTACAAGCTGGCTTATCAGAGTTGGAGTAGGAGTATAAGCATACCTTATTTTCATGAGGGTATATCTTCCAAAATCCCCTGTTGATGATCTCGTTTTAGGGATCGATCTGAACATTTTTTAGCTAAATGTTCCAGTGGTGGACTCAGATCTTCCGAATTCCTAGTCTGCTGGCATCTAAAGTCTATTTTCTGTCAGACAGATTTTTGGCAAAAGTAACAGCAGATATAGGAATAGCGTTGCCATCCAAGGGCAGCGTTGAGTATCACTAAGGCTAAAAAAGGCAGTAACGACCATTGTGACAGTAACCTAGCCTTTGGAGAGACTAGAGGAATACGCCAAGTTCACCTTTTGGCAGATCTGTACCCGCATCTTTTTGGACGAGAGGAGCTTGTAAGAGATGATGAGCGGCGACGAGTCAGCTCCAGATCCGCAAGCAAGAGGCATCACCGCAGCTTTGGTGGTGGCGGGAATGATGCCACAGAAGGGTGTAGTATTGGGAAAAGGGTCATCCGACTCAGTTTCAGGTCCACAGGAGTAGGTTCCATGAAACTACTAGATGCCTGCTCTGATCATCGTTAGGAATTTACCATTGGAAAGATCAAGAGGCAAATTGTGTACGGTCCAAGTTTCAAGCCGATCCAACAGTCGGATTGAGAGATGAATTTTGGAAGTTTCCAGGGTCATGGACCGCCAGTGTCTGGGTGACCATGGGCACTGGCTCCATGCCTTAGCCTGAGAAAGGAAAAAGGGCAAGAGGTCCAGGATTAAGAACTGATGGGAGAAATATCCAAAAGGTCCTAGATTCTTGGATTGCCTTGTCAGAGTATGCTGACTAGGAAAAAGGTACCTCTCTTTGCTTTTTAGTTGAGGTAAGATCCTTGTGTGCTAGCCATGGACACATGGCGATTCTCTATGGGATTGTGGGTTATGTGACGACTAGGACTGTGCCATGAGAGTACTTTCTAGCTTTCTAGGTCGTGTGTGAGTGGTCAGACTGATTATTATGCTGATTTCCTCTCTTCTGTGAGATTGTGGACTCTAGTGTGTGAGTCTTAGCCTCCATACCTAGTGGTATGACTTGTGAGAGGGCTGACTTGTCGAAGCTCTAGCTCTATATGTACTCCATCATTTTGAATGATTTAACAACCATTCTTCAGCACAGCTGATGTCCTTTCAGACCCACATGCTTGCTATTCCAAGACTCTGCTCTTCTCTAGATCTAAGACTTGGTATCAGAGCCAAGTTCTGCCAATTTCAGCCATCACAGGCCGTCACTTTGAAAGTGACGGATTAGGGTCAAACCTTCAGTACATTTGAGAATCAACCAATCGATCTTCAAGTTCGGAAGACAAGCTTTCTAACAAGTCCAAGATTGTGAAGATTTAACAAGGGGATTGAGAGTTATGGTCAAAATGAGTTTAACAAGGGTTAAACTCTTCTCTATGAATAAGACTATCGACTTGAAATGATCATAACTCCCTCGTTTCTTTGTAAAATTTTAAAAGTTGCACATGAGAATTTTAATATTTTTCCTAAGCTTTTCATTGGTGCAAAAATATTTTCATTCCATAGATTTCTTTTGAAGAAGCGTTGTTTACAAGCTGGCTGATCAGAGTTGGAGTAGGAGTAGAAGCATATCCTTTTTTTAACAGGGCATATCTTTTAAAATCCATTGTTGATGACCCTGCTTTATTGATCGATCTGAACATTTTTAGCTAAATGTTTCAATGGTGGGCTCAGATCTTCCAAATTCCTAGTCTGTTGGCATCTTTGGTCTATATTCCGTCAGACAGATTTCTAGTAGAAACAGCAACAGAAGCACGAATAGCGTCGCCATCCAAGGGCAGCGCTGAGCATCACCAAGGCTAAAAATGGCTGTAACGGCCGTTGTGACAGCAGCCCAGCCTTTGGAGAGGCTAGGGGGACGCGCCAACTTCACGTTTTAGAAGACCCGTACCCGCTTCTTTTTGGACGATTGGGACTTGTAGGAGGTGGTAGGCGGCGATGAGTCAGTTCCAGATCTGCAAGGAACAGATATGAGCGCAGTAGTGGTGGTGGTGGTGGGAGTGACGCCGTAGAAGGGTGTAGTGTCTGACGGAATATAGACAACAAGTCCCATAAAACTACCAGATGCCTGTTCCGATTGTCGATCGGACTTCCTCGTGGGAAAGATCAGGTGGCAAATTGTCGATAGTCCAAGTTTGAGGCCCATCCAACGGTCCAATTGAGATATATGAATTTTCAAAGTTTTCGGGGTCATGGACCGCCG
The DNA here is from genome assembly GCA_023375785.1 of Penium margaritaceum. Lineage (NCBI taxonomy): Eukaryota > Viridiplantae > Streptophyta > Zygnematophyceae > Desmidiales > Peniaceae > Penium > Penium margaritaceum. The sequence goes on from SZWC01011222.1 coordinate 49,846, forward strand.
GTGTCTGCGTGATCATGCATGATGGCTCCATGCCTTAGCCCGAGAAATGAAAAAGGGCAAGAGGTCCAAGGTTAAGACCTGATGGAAGGAATATCCAAAAAGGTCCTAGATTCTTGGATTGCATAGTCAGAGTGTGCTGACTAGGAAAAAGGTACCTCTCCTTACTTTTTAGGCGAGGTGGCATCTTTGTGTGCTAGCCATGGACACATGGCGAGTCTCCATGGGATTGTGGATTATGTGACTACTAGGAGTATGCCATGAGAGCATTTTCTAGCTCTCTAGGTCATGTGTGAGTGGTCAACCTGATTGCTAGGCTGATTCCCTCTCTTTTGTGAGATTATGGACTCTAGTGTGTGAGCCTTAGCCTCCATGGCTAAGTGGTGTGGCTTGTGAGAGGACTGACTTGCCCAAGCTCTAGCTCTATATATACTCTATCATTTTGTAAGATTCAACAACCATTCTTCAGCACAAATGATGCCCTTTCAGTCCCACATGCTCGATTCTCCAAAGCTCCTGTCTCCTCCCGTTCCAACAAACAGGGTGCAGCTGATGCGGGTTCTTCTACAGCTGTACCAGTGGCGTATGAGGAATGGGAGAAGGACAGGCAGGCCTACTGGTTACTTGTCAACACCATTTCCGACCCACATTTTCAATACGTGAGTGATAAGGCTAGTGTAAAGGAGGGGTGGGAGATATTGTACAAGAAGTATGAGAGCAAGTATTCTATATTTCTCATACTTTAGGAGAAGAAGATGATGGCACTGAAAATGCAAGATAGTGAAGGGAAGAATGCATACGTGGACAAGGAAAATGAGTTGGCAAAGTAGCTAAGAGTGGACGGCAACCCTGTGGAAGAGACGCGCTTCATTCTCCTCTTGCCGAGGGAACTCCCAACGAACTATGACACGGTGCAAGAGACGCTGAAGTGCCAGCCGACTCTCTGTCAACCTGCCTGAGATGACGGTCTAGAAAACGGGTTTGACACAATTGTTCCCGCCGACCGCTCTTGGTATTGCAACCAAGAGATGATATCACCCTCGGAGCCAAGGTTCCATACAGAGCAGTTCATAGGAAGGAAGTGATTCCTTGTACTGTGTCCTTAGTACTTCATCACTTTCGCGCGAGGAGCTAACTCCTAGGGCTTAGACAAACCAATGTTTCTTTAGTGTTTGCCTCTAGTGGACAACTCGGTGAAGAGTCTCAAAGGTAACTGACAGGTTCTTATAGTCCTAGAGCCAGCCTCTAGCCTAGGCACGCAGTGGCTCCTTGGATGAGCCATTTTAGAGGTCATGTGGATTGCCTCATCCCCCCGACCTACATGGCACTCCCTATGACCGCCAAGTGGTGCCAACCACTAGGAAGGACCTTGGAATGTTCTAAGATGCCTCTTAGAACCTTCTGTTGGGAAAGGAGCCGTCCGGCTCAGTTTCAGGTCCACAGGAGAAAGTTCCAGAAAACTTCCAGATGCCTTCTCCGATTGTCAATCCGTCTTCACCATTCAAAAGATCAAGTGGCAAATTATGTACGGTCCAAGTTTCAGGCCGATCCAACAGTCGGATTGGAAGATATGAATTTTCAAAGTTTGAGGGGTCGTGGACCGCCGATGTCTGGGTGGCCATGGGCGATGGCTCCATGCCTTAGCCTGAGAAGAGAAAAAGGCAAGAGCTCAAGGGTCTTAAGACCTGATGGGAGAAATATCCAAAAAGGTCCTTCGTCTTAGGATTGCCTTGTCAGAGTATGCTGACTAGGATAAAGGTACCTCTCCTTACTTTTTAGGTGAGGTGAGATCCTTGTGTGCTAGCCATGGACACATGGCGATTCTCCATGAGTTTGTGGGTGATGTGACCACTAGGAGTGTGCCATGAGAGCATTCTCTAGCTCTCTAGGTCGTGTGTGACTGGTCAGCCTGATTGTTGGGCTGATTTCCTCCCTTGTGTGAGATTGTGGACTCTAGTGTGTGAGCCTTAGCCTCCGTGGCTAAGTGGTGTGGCTTGTGAGAGGGCTGACTTGCCCAAGCTCTAGCTCTATATGTACTCCATCATTTTGAGTGATTCAACAACCATTCTTCAGCACAACTGATGCCCTTTCAGTCCCACATGCTCG
>SZWC01011223.1:25984-37777 GCA_023375785.1 Penium margaritaceum
AGAACGGTGTCTCTGAGCGCTGGAACCGCACCATGGAGGATGCGGTCCGCGCCATGCGGTCTGAGTGCGGTCTCCCGGAGTCCTTCGCCTTCGAGGGTTTCTCCTACATGACCTGGGTCTGGAACCGCCTCCCGCATGGTCCGCTTCCGGACCATATTACACCGTACGAGCTCTGGTTTGGCCACCGTGCTGATCTTCGCCTCGCTCGCGTCTGGGGTTCCCTGGCCTCCGTGTGGTACACCGAGGACCAGCAGGGGTCCAAGGTCTCCCCTCGGGGTCGCTTGTGTGCCTTCATCGGCATCTCCCCGCGGTCGAAGGCCTGGCGCTTCTGGGACCCCACTCGCCGTCGTGTCATAGAGTCTCGGGACGCGCTGTTTTTTGAGTCACTCACTTACCGTGATCTGACTTCCATCACAGCCCTCTCTGCCGCCCACGTCCCTTCCTGTGAGGGTTCTCGGCGGATGGGGGAGATTTCTCCGCCGTCGACCACTGGTCGCCAGGCTGATGGGTCCGCTCGAGCCCCCTCTCGGTCTCCAGCACTTGACGACCCGGCTATTATTGCCGTTGGCCCAGAGATATCGCCTGTGCTGCCCACTTCACACCCTACAGGCACCACGGCCCTCACGCCTCCTCCTGCATCACCACCTGTCCCTGCTAGCACCCCTGCTCAGGTGTCTGACCCAGTCTAGCCCACGCCTGTCCCTGCTTCGACTGACACTCTTTCAGTGTCCGGGCCGGCCTTACCCGCTGGCACCCCCAGCTCTGGGTCCCCCACACACGCGTCTCCTCGCACGGCATTCCCGGCTGCCTCGTCTCAGTCCTCACCTGCTGCGGTTGTCCCTGACCCTGTGGACGTGCCCGTCTCTGCGCCTGCTGCGCGTTTATCGACCTCCGGTTACTCTCGTGAGCCCGGTGGTCGCCTTCGACCACTGGATTCCGGAGCTCAGCGGGTGTCGGGTCCCGGACTCAGGCGCCCCACTCGCAGCATCGCGAGCGGTGATCCAGGCACAAAGGCCCTAGGCCTGAGTGCCCGCACTGAGCTTTCAGAGGTACACCCAGCGTGCCCCGTCGGGCACGATCTGGTCACTCGCGAGTTCCATATCGCCTGTGACGCAGCAGCTGACCTCGTGGCTGTCTGGCCTGACACTGTGGCGTCTGCACTTGCCACGCAGAGTTCCCCCTCTATGGCTCCTGATCCGGGCACATTGAGGGAGGCTCTCTCATCGCAGGATTCTGATGCCCGGCGAGCTGCTTGCGAGGATGAGCTTCGCGCTATCCGAGAGCACGGAGTCTATGAGCTGGTCGATCTTCCCCCCGGGAGGAAGGCGATTCAGGTCAAGTGGGTCTTTCGCAAGAAAGTGAAGCCTGATGGCTCACTGGAACGCTACAAGGCCCGCTTGGTCGTCAAGGGGTTATCTCAGATTGAGGGAGTTGACTACACTGACACCTTTGCCCCTGTCGGCCGCATGACCTCAGCTCGAGCTCTGTTCGGTGTAGTGGCTCAGCATGACTGGGAACTACACCAGATGGATGTGAACAACGCGTTCCTCCATGGCTCTCTGGATGAGGAGATCTACGTGGCTCAGCCACCAGGCTTTGAGGACGGTGACAAGGTCTGGCGCTTGCGCAAGGCCTTGTACGGCCTCAAGCAGTCTCCACGGTGTTGGAACCGGGAGATCACAGGCACCTTGACTCGTGCAGGATACGTACAGAGCGAGGCTGACCCCTCGTTGTTCATCCTGCCGACACCCGAGCGTCTCACCGCCATCCTGGTCTATGTTGATGACCTTCTGATTGCGTCTCCGTCCCTGGAGGCCGTGAAGGAGGCCAAGGCTGTCCTGCAGACCGCCTACAGGATGAAGGATCTCGGTCCTGCATCGGTGTTTCTCGGTATGGAGATTGTACGTGATCGCAGACATCGGACACTGCTGCTGCATTAGGCCCGATATGCACGAGTCGTGGGGGAGCGCTTTAGCGATCTCCTTGGTGCAGTGCCCACTGCTTCCACACCCATCACACCTGATGGGCAGGATGCCCTGAAGGTGGATGACCCTACACAGCTGGGGGAGACAGTGGACGTGACCTTGTACCTCCGTCTTATCGGATCTTTGATGTACTTGGCCACGACCACGCGTCCCGACATCGCGTTCGCCGTCAACCTCCTCGCTCAGTTCTCGCAGGCTCCACGTGCGAGAGCTCTTCACGCGGCTGTGCGAGTGGTATGGTACGTGGTTTCCACGCCGTATCTCGGACTCTGCTTTCGTCGGCAGTGTTCGGTGGTCCTTGATGGCTACACTGACAGCGACTGGGCTTGGAGTCCTGACGGGCGCAGTTGCACTGGCTACGTGTTTCTGCTCGGTGGTACCGCTTTGTCTTGGCGAAGCAGGAAGCAGGGCTGCATCGCACGTAGCTCGTCTGAGGTAGAGTATGTGGCTTTGCGGGCAGGGGCTGCTGAGGCAGTTTGGCTGCAGCGCTTGTTTCTTGAGCTTGGGCAGTCAGTACCCGCCATTGTGCTGCGTTGCGACAACCAGAGTGCTCTCGCCATTGCGGAGAACTCTGGTGTTTTTCATGCTCGCACAAAGCACATTGCGGTTGAGCATCACTTCGTTCGTGATCTGGTGGAGCAACGCGTGATCTCCATCATGTGGGTTGGCACTGACTTGTAGCGAGCTGATTTCTTGACGAAGGCACTTGCACGCGGAAAGTTCCTGGTGGCCATTCGTTCTGTTGGGCTTCGCCCCGTGCGTGACAGTGGTTGAGTGTGGGATGTACGTTGTCGTCTCATCTGTCTGTGTCACTCACTATGTGGTTGTACCAGTGCTGCACGCGTATGGACATGCGTACCATCGGGTCATGGGGGAGTGTTGTGCTTTGTGCCGTTCCTGTACAGTTTACTGTGACCACTCGGCCGTGTCCATACTCGTGCAGATCCCTGAGGCAGGCGGCCTTGGTGACACCGGCGCGACGACAGGCGGCGGACTACCCGTCTGGAGCTGACCGACCACTGTTCCAGAGCCCCAGATGTCACCGGGACTCCTTGCTGTGCCTTCTACGTCTTGCAGGCGCCTTTCGGCGGACTGGGCATGAGGCCCATTTGCATGTTTTTGCATTATATACTCGCTGTCAGTCGATGGATGCATGCATGTGACCAGTCGTTGCGTGCGTCTTTTGATTCTACACGTCTAGGTTCAGACGGCGTAGGATTCTGACATGTGTGCGCAGAGTTACGGCCAAAACAGTGGTTTTGGGCCGGTTTTAGGACAGCTCCTGGACTGCCGCGTGCGACACCCGCCGTGCGCCGCGGCAGGTATTTATGCCCTGGACCTGTCAGTTGTCATTTCTCTCTGCATTTACTAAGCTATTGAAGCTTATGAGACTTTGCGTGTCTCCCTAGCCTGACCCTTGCTGTTTCTTGCACCTGCCTGCTTGCTAGTGCGTCAGCTGACTGGACAGTGTCGCCACGTCAGCAGCAGCAAGGCTAGGAAGCTTCCTAGCAGTTTCTCAGTTGCAACTCCTCGACCCCAAATAACCGCTCCTCCAACGACCGCACGGGGGTTAAAAAAGTGTCCGTGCCCAAGGGGCAGCCCTGTTGGTTTTTGCGCATCTCTCATTGTGCTCTGTTGTGTCCTCCCGGCTTGTGTACATCGGCGTGTAGATGACTGACGGCGAAACTCGACGCTAATGGAGTGTCATCCGGTGGAGCCGACGCACGCTGAGGTCTACTCGCAGTTCGTTGGAGCCTCCTCTCTCCCGCGACGTGCTCAGCTCCATCGGCAGGCCTCCTCGGCGGTCGTGCTGCCGGCGGTCACTGCCATCGCAGTTGTTGTCTGCTTGCGTCCAGCGCGTCCCATTGCGTCTGCATCGTCATGCTCTGCCTAGGGTCCTTGTTGCATGCTGTATGGCCCTGTTCGGCATCATGGACCACCGTAGGCACTGCCCGGGTTCGGGCAGCCATAACTCTTTGCTACTATTTTTCTAGCTGATTCTGACCGCACGACTGCGTTCGCAGCGTCGGTATTATGGTATCGTCCAGTTTTTAGGCAAAACGGATGGCGCCCGGGTTTTGGGCTGTCGGNTCGCGTCTGCATCGTCATGCTCTGCCTAGGGTCCTTGTTGCATGCTGTATGGCCCTGTTCGGCATCATGGACCACCGTAGGCACTGCCCGGGTTCGGGCAGCCATAACTCTTTGCTACTATTTTTCTAGCTGATTCTGACCGCACGACTGCGTTCGCAGCGTCGGTATTATGGTATCGTCCAGTTTTTAGGCAAAACGGATGGCGCCCGGGTTTTGGGCTGTCGGGCGTCTGGCAGGGCTCACCGAGAAAACCCTGCCTGCCAGAAAATAGGTTCAGAGCTATTTTCTGATTGGCTGGTTAGCTGAGTAACAACTTCTACACTAGTGGGGGGGAACTAGATCTTGGAGGGGTCTCCAATTGTTGCTCATTCTTCATTCCTAACCAGTTACTTTCAATTTTCAGCTGCTTTCTGGCGCTAACTCTGGCGCGCGCGTTTCTGAGTAACAAACCTAGAGCTTCCAGACTTGGACTCTAGAGCAGCAGACTGAGGGGGCAGCTGACTTAAGCAACGAGCGTGGAAGCCCGCACGCTGCATCAACAACGCTGCTGCCCCAACCTGTTGCCTAGGTTTTCTAGGTTGGTATCAGAGCCAGAGCGTAGCAACAGCAATAGAAGACTGGCGAACAGGTGCCAGACAACGCTGGCGGACCCCCATACGCGCCAGTGTAGGGGAAATGTTGCCGGATTTTTTCCGGCAGCATTGACCCGCCTGGTGGCGGCGTCAGATTTTTTCCCACGGCGACTGGGCCAGGGGAAATGCTGCCAAAATTTTTTCGGCAGCACTGACCCCCACGCGTGACGCGAGGAGGTGAGCGGCAGGCGGCGTCTCACATCTGCGGGCGACGACGCAAGCGGCAACGTCACCCAGGTGCAGTGACTGGCACCACCGTCAGCTGCAGGCAACGGCAGCGAGCAGCCGCAACAGCAGCTAGCAGCAGCTGCGTGAAGCAGCAACAGCAGGCAGAAGCAGCAACTCGCAGCAACCTGCAGCAGTAGCAGCTCGCAGCAGCAGCAGCTCGCAGCAGCAACAGCAGCAGCAGTGCGCAGCAGCAGCCCGCAGCAGCAGCTCGCAGCGGCAGCAAGCAGCAGCCGTAGCACGCAGCTGCTGCAGCAGCGTGCAGCAGCAGCAACGAGCTGCAGCAGCTGCTGCAGCGAGCTGTAGCAGCAGCCAGCTATAGCAGCAGCAGCAGCGAGCAGCAGCTGGCAGATGCCAGCTGCGGCTACTGCTCGCAGCGAGCGAGCAGCAAGCAACAGCCCGCTGCTGCAAGCGAGCAGCAGCTCGCTGCTGCCAAGCGAGCAGCAGCCCGCTGCTCGTAGCAGACAGCGGGCTGCTACCCGCTGTGACAAGGAAAAAAAACAAAAAAAGGGAAACGAAAAAAAGCCCCCACCCCCGCAGCTCGCTGTAGCAGCCCGCAGCAGCAGCGAGCAGCTGCTGCAGCAGCGCGCAGCAGCAGCAGCGAGCTGCAGTAGCCATAGTAGCCGCAGCAGCTCGCAGCAACAGCAGCTGCAGCTACAACTACAGCAGCAACAGCAATAGCAGCAGCAACTGTAGCAGCAGCAGCAGCAGCAGTAGCAGTAGCAGCAGCAGCAGCAGTAGCAGCAACAACAGCAGCAGCAAACAGCAGCAGCAGCAACAGCAGCAGCAAAAGCAGCAGCAGCGGCTGCAACAGCATCAGCAACAACAGCAGCAGCGGCGGCCCCAACAACCGCCGCTGCGGACGTCAGTACCCCTCTGCTGACGTCACTGCTGACGTCACTGCTGACGTCATCAACAAAAACAAGAGAAAAAAGGGGGGGAAGAAAGAAAAGGGGGAAGACCAAAGGGGTGAGTAGAATCCCCACCGCCTCTAGCTACTGGTGACATCAGCAACACAAAGACAATAAAAAAAATACAAGGGACACTAAATCATGGCTGGTAGTCCCGGTGAGGAGGGGTCCTCCTCTGTTGGGGAGACCCCTACCCTCCTTTCTTGCAGCGACTGCAGCAGCAACAGCAGCAGCAGCAGCACCCGCCGCCGCTGTAGCAGCAGCACACGCCGCCGCCGTAGCAGCAGCAGCCGCCGCCGCCGCAGCAGCAGGAGCAGTCGCCGCCGCCACGGTAACAACAGCCGCCGCCGCCGTAGCAGCAGCAGCCGCAGTAGCAGCAACAGCAGCAGGAGCAGCCGCCGCCGCCTCCACAGTAGCAGCCGCCGCCGCTGCAGCAGCAGTAGCCGCCGACGCTACAGCAGCAGCAGCTGAAGCAGCAGCAGCAGCCGCAGCAGCAGTCCACTGGTGGCGTTGGCGGCAACCTTGACCCCCTCGTTGCTCTTCAGCAACAGCTCGCCGCCTTGACGCAGCAGCTTGCAGCGCTACAACCAGTCGCCTCCCAGACTGCCACCAGTGTGCTGCCGTCGTTCATCCCTCCAGGACACGCTAGCCCCGTTGTGTCCGCTGCCACGTACTACCTGGCACAGCAGCACACTCAGCGCCGACGGCAAACAGTGACCTCTGTCCTTGGTCCCACTCTGGGTGCCGGCCGCAGGCAGAAGGACTTTGAGACCCCGCCGCCGCCGCTTCAGGCCGGCGAGCAGTTCCGGAGCTGGGAGCTCAGCTTCCGGATCTGGGCGCAGGGTAAGGGTATGTGGGCCTACTACACCCTCCCTTACGACTCCACCCAGGCCGATCAGCTGTATGACGCTGGTCGCGCCGTCCGTGTCCTTGTCCCAGTCGCCCCCCCAGCTTCCCGCCTTGCCCTGGAGCCCTTCATCGGTGACTTCACCGCTGGCGACATCCCAGACCCTGCAGCCGCATGGCACGTCCTCACCAGGCCTCATTGCCTGTCCAGCGACGCTGATATCAGCCGTCTGCTCCGGGAGTTCAACTCCCTGCACATGGGGGAGACTGAGACGGTCACTGCCTACTGGCAGCGGGCGGAGAACATCCTCCGTCGACTCGGCAAATCTGCTCCGCCCCCTCTGTCCGCGCTCCTCACCATCAAGCGCGGCGCCACCAGCGCATACGCAGACGTCTTCGTCCACTACCCTCAAGACGTCCTCTCCACCATGGAGGCCCAGAGCACCCTCATGCCCTGGGCATATGAGCTCTTCCTCCGCATTGAGGAAGCTCGCCACGAGTCCCAGCTCCATCGCACGGAGGCCCTTGCATCCCCTGCCGTCGCCTCCCCTGCCGTTGCCTCCGTGGCCGTCGTCTCCCCCGTCGCAGGTACCTCATCGTCTTCGGGGAAGAAGAAGAAAAGTTGGAACAAGAAAGGCAAGGGTCCACTGCAACAGCAGCAGCAGCAGTCATGGACCGAGTCCAGCGGTGGTGGCTCGGTCTGCCACAACTGTGGCCAGCCCGGGCACGGGTGGTACACGTGCCCTCTCCCGACGGACGAGGCGCGCGTCATCGCCACCATGCGCCGCCAGCGAGAGCGCCGCCTCGCCTCTGCCGCCGTCGCTGCTGCTGGCCCTGACACTCCGACCTCGTCCAGCAGCTCTGCCACTCCGACAGCTCCGCCTGTCCCGCAGACACCCGCGCCGCAGCAGTACTACCCGTTGCAGTACTACCCACAGCCTTCGGCACCTCCGCTTCCTTCGCCGGCTCGGCCCTCCCACTACCCGGGCTCCGGCGCCGTCACTCCGCACTCCGTCTACACTCCTGGGCCGTCCTCCCGTGAGCGTTAGCTGGAGCAGTTCATCGCACTCCAGCTTGGCCTGCCTCGTCCTCCTCCCCAGGGAAGTGCGAGTTGCGTCACCTCCTGCCCTCCGGCCCATCCCTGTATGACTGAGACTGAGCTGCGGTCGTGTCCCATTTCCTCGTCTGTCTCGTCGTCTTCCGTGGTCTCCTCCACCCCACTCCTTGACGACATTACGTGGCTTGACGATTGGCAGTCTCGTTTCGCGCCTCCTTCCACCGCGTCCGCGTCCCTCGCTTGCTGCCATGTGACCGTGAGCGATCTGGCGACCCCTGTCCAGGACCCTGCTGAGACTTGGATCATCGACTCCGGGGCCACGCATCACATGACGGCCTCTCGTGAGGCCTTCAGTATGCTCGGTCCTGTCGGCAATGTCTCTGGTGTCCGGACGGGTTCCGGACAGGTGTTGCCTGTCCGTGGTGTTGGCGTCGTTCGTTTCTGTGGTCCTGCCGGTGACGTCTTTATGACCGATGTTCTCTTCGTCCCTGGTCTCAAGCTCAGCCTCCTGTCCGTGACTGCCCTTGACCGCATGAGCATGGACGTTGTGCACTCACGTCGTGTCAGCACTCTGTCGGTGCGTCCGTCTGGTCTTGTCGTACTGCACGGCACTGCCTGTGGCAACTTGTGGCACGTTCCTCGCCTCTCCTCTTCCCGTCTCGTCTCCTCCCCAGCGGCCACAAGCCATGTGTTTGTCACCAGTACGCTTTCTCCTCAGCACACCCACCTCTTGCACCGCCGCCTTTGCCACGTCCACTCTGCCGCCGTAGAGAGCATGCTCCGCATCCAGCCGGCCAAGGGCCTTGACCCGGAGACTTTCCCTCTCCCGTGCCCCACTGAGTGCATTGACTACGCTCAGGGGAAGATGCACCGGTCCACATACCCCCTGTCTTCCTCCCATGCGTCCGCCCCTCTCTACCTTGTCCACTCGGACGTCATGGGCCCTCTCCCCACCGAGTCCGTCGGTGAGCATGGCCACTATGTCCTCACCCTTACGGACAACTATTCTCGCTACCGTTGGGTCTTCTGCCTTCGGCAGAAGAGCGATGTCGCCCGAACCATTCAGAACTGCCTTGTCCTCGCGGAGCGCGAGTGTGGCCGTCCTCTTCGCCGATTTCGCTCCGATCGCGGTGGCGAGTACCTGGGTGAGGCCACGACCTTTCTCGCCTCCCGCGGGATCCACCATGAGACGTCTGCGCCCTACACACCCGCCTTGAACGACGTCTCCGAGCGGTGGAACCGTACCATGGCCGACGCCATTCGCACCATGCGGGTCGAGTCCGGTCTCTCCGATGGATTCTATTTTGAAGCCATGGCCTACATGACCTGGGTCTGGAACCGGGTTCCCCACGGTCCCCTTCCCCGCCAGTCCACGCCATACCAGCACTGGTGCGGTCGGCGCGCTGACCTCCGCCCGGCTCGCGTCTGGGGCTGCGTGGCCATTGTGTGGCTGCCCGCCCCACAGCAGGGCGGCAAGCTCGCCCCCGCGGACGCCCCTGCACCTTCCTCGGTGTGTCTCGTCAGTCCAAGGCCTGGCGCTTCTGGGACCCATCCCGACACTACATCGTCGAGTCCCGCGATGCCCTCTTCTTTGAGGACCTGTTTCCCCGCAACCTCATCCGCTCCGGCTCGTCCGTGTCCCTCCCGTCGCGTGGGGGAGTGGTGAGTCCGTCCTCCGTCCTGTCGCTTCCGGGTGACACATCACTCCGTCCCTCTGAGCCGATAGCCCCTGTCGCGTCCTCTGCCCCCCCCGGCCAACAGTCCCAGCCGCGTCCGGTGGACCCTCCGAGCCAGCTGATCCCGTCGCGTCTGCTGGCCCCTCCGAACCAGCTGCCCCAGTCGCGTCCGCTGGCCCCTCCGGGCCAGCAGCGCCTGTCGTGTCCGCTGGCCCCTCCGGGCCGGCAGCCCCAGTCGCTTCCGGGCCGGCAGCCCCAATCGCTTTCGATGGTCCCTCTGGGCCGGCAGCCCCAGTCGCTTCCGATGGCCCCTCCGGGCCGACATGCCCAGTCGCGTCTGCTGGCCCCTCCGGACCAGCTGCCCTAGTCGCGTCCGCTGGCCCCTCCCGGCCGGCAGCCCCAGTCGCGTCCGCTCGCCCCTCCGGGCGGGCATCCCCAGTCGCGTTCGCTGGCCCCTTCGGCCCAGCAGCCCCTGTCACGTCCGTTGGCCCCTCCGGGCCAGCAGCGCCTGTCGCGTCTGCTGGCTCCTCCGGGCCAACTGGCCCCTCCGGGCCAACTGGCCCCTCCGGGCCAGCAGCGCCTGTCGCGTCTGCTGGCTCCTCCGGGCCGACAGCCCAAGTCGCGTCCGCTAGCTCCTCCGGGCCAGTAGCCCTGTTCGCCTCCGTCGGCCCGTCGGACTCAGGGCCATCTTCGGCCCGACCGCGCTACACACGTGGCCTAGGCGGCAGCCTCCGACCTCGGCCGACAGTGAGCGCGCAGACCGTCGCACCGCGTCCCGTGGCGCCTCGACCCCCTGTGGCTCCACGTGTCTCCTCCACTCCCACGGTCGTGAGTGGGGACCCTGGCACGAAGGCTCTCGGCCTGACCACTTCCGCCATCATCGCAGACCTTCACCCGGGCTCTGCACTGGGCTACGCCATGCTTCATCACGAGCATCGGCATGCCGTTGTGGCTCCACTCGCCCGCATCCCACCTGGGGCTCGTGATGCACACGCCCTCTCAGTCCGGTCCACAGCACGCCCAGAGAACCCAGCCACCCTACGCGAGGCTCGAGCCTCCCCTGAGGCCGCACATTGGGATGCTGCCTGCGCCGAGGAGCTCGCTTAGCACCATGTGTATGACCTCGTCGACCTCCCTCCAGGTCGGAAGGCCATTGGCGTAAGTGGAAGCCTGATGGATCCTTGGACAAGTACAAGGCCCGCCTCATAGCAAAGGGGTTTGCTCAGGTCCCTGGGGTCGATTATGACCAGATCTTTGCCCCAGTTGGTCGGTTCTCCACTAGCCGGGCGCTCTTCAGCCTGGTTGCCCAGCAGGGGTGGGAGCTACATCAGATGGACGTGAGCAATGCGTTCCTCCATGGCTCACTGGAGGGTGAGGAGCTCTACATGACGCAGCCCCCAGGCTTTGACGATGGTAGTGGGAGAGTTTGGCGGCTGCGGAAGGCCCTCTATGGCCTGAAGCAGTCACCTCGGTGCTGGAAGCAGGAGATTAGCAGCACGCTTCTCCGTGGCGGCCTCCAGCGCAGCACCGCTGACCCTGCACTGTTCGTCTGCCCGCGAGGTCAGACCTTCGCCGCGTACCTGGTCTACGTTGACGATCTCCTCATTGCGTCGCCAGACACGGCCGCCATCCAGCGTGTCAAGGACTTGCTGCACGCCGCCTACCGGATGAAGGATCTCGGGTCTGCCCGAGTCTTCCTGGGCATGGAGCTCGAGCATGATCGCTCCCGGGGCATCTTGCACGTCCACCAGGCTGCCTATGTGCAGACCCTATCCACTCGCTTCGCCGAGGACCTGCCCCTCGTGCCCGTGCATCTTCACCCATGTCACCCGATGGCCAGGTGAAGCTAAAGAGTCATGACCCAGCTGTTGTGGGGGAGCCAGTTGATGTGACAACGTATCTGCGGGTCATCGGGTCACTGATGTTCCAGGCGACGACGAAGCGTCCAGACATCGCGTTCGCCGTCAACCTCCTGGCCCAGTTCTCTCAGGAGCCGCGTCACCTCCACTTCGAGGCCACGATCCGAGTGCTGCGCTATGTCGTCTCGACCCCTCGGCGAGGTCTCATGTTCTGCCGTCAGCCGTCCGTTGTCGCAGTGGGCTACACCGACAATGACTGGACCGGCAGTCCAGACGGTAAGAGTCGCACGGGCTGGATCTTTCTGGTCGGCGACACAGCTGTATCCTGACGCAGTGGCAAGCAGGGGTGCATTGCACGCAGCACTGCTGAGGCTGAGTATGTGGCCCTTGGCTCAGGCGCGTGTGAGAGTGTGTGGTTGCGTCGTCTGTTGTCCGAGTTGCGTCAGTCTGTCGCATCCATCACCTTGCATTGTGACAATGAGAGTGCCATGGCCATCGCCGACAATGACGG
>SZWC01011223.1:37844-61851 GCA_023375785.1 Penium margaritaceum
GCGCAGTGGCAAGCAGGGGTGCATTGCACGCAGCACTGCTGAGGCTGAGTATGTGGCCCTTGGCTCAGGCGCGTGTGAGAGTGTGTGGTTGCGTCGTCTGTTGTCCGAGTTGCGTCAGTCTGTCGCATCCATCACCTTGCATTGTGACAATGAGAGTGCCATGGTCATCGCCGACAATGACGGTGTGCATCACACACGCACAAAGAACATCAATGTTGAGTATCACTATGTGCATTCGTTGTTGCATGACGGCAACATCAGCATCGTATGGTTGAGACAGCACGGCAGCTGGCTGACTTCCTGACCAAGACACTGAAGCGGGACTCGTTCAAGAAGGCTGTGAGCTCAAACGGCGTGCGTCTGTGAGTTGCCCTCTTTGTCTCTGCCTGCGTCTCTACGTACCTTGGAGGAGTCTGGATGTTGACCGTTTCTCTGCCCGTCCATGTACACTACGCCTGTGAGTCATGGGGGAGTGTTGGTTTTTGCGCATCTCTCATTGTGCTCTATTGTGTCCTCCCGGCTTGTGTACATCGGCGTGCAGATGACTGACGGCGAGACTCAACGCTGATGGAGTGTCATCCGGTGGAGCCCACGCACGCTGAGGTCTACTCGCAGTTCGCTGGAGCCTCCTCTCTCCGGCGACATGCTCAGCTCCATCGGCAGGCCTCCTCGGCGGTCGTGCTGCCGGCGGTCACTGCCACCGCAGTTGCTGTCTGCTTGCGTCCAGCGCGTCCCATCGCGTCTGCATCGTCATGCTCTGCCTAGGGTCCTTGTTGCATGCTGTATGGCCCTGTTCGGCATCATGGACCACCGTAGGCACTGCCCGGGTTCGGGCAGCCATAACTCTTTGCTACTATTTTTCTAGCTGATTCTGACCGCACGACTGCGTTCGCAGCGTCGGTATTATGGTATGGTCCAGTTTTCAGGCAAAACGGACGACGCCCGGGTTTTGGGCTGTCGGGCGTCTGGCAGGGCTCACCGAGAAAACCCTGCCTGCCAGAAAATAGGTTTAGAGCTATTTTCTGATTGGCTGGTTAGCTGAGTAACAACTTCTACACTAGTGGGGGGGAGCTAGAACTTGGAGGGGTCTCCAATTGTTGCTCATTCTTCATTCCTAACCAGTTACTTTCAGTTTTCAGCTGCTTTCTGGCGCTAACTCTGGCGCGCGCGTTTCTGAGTAACAAACCCAGAGCTTCCAGAATTGGACTCCAGAGCAGCAGACTGAGGGGGCAGCTGACTTAAGCAACGAGCGTGGAAGCCCGCACGCTGCATCAACAACGCTGCTGCCCCAACCTGCTGCCTAGGTTTTCTAGCTAGCCCAGCAGGTTGGCACCATCAGAGGTGAGAGGGATCTCCGGAAGTGCTGTAGGCGGGCTGTTGCTTGAGCGATGCTAAAGCTGGCTCTTACGGGGCAAGACGTGCAACCCCTGACTCTTTACGATCTCCATCATGGTGGCAAAGACTGCTTCCAACCTGGATGGGTACCTTCATGCAGAGGAACATATCTTCACAACATGGCCCTCACCACCCAACACCTATGCACCCGCCTCAAGGACCAGGAGAAGATCTAGGTCAGAAAGAATTGGAACAAGAGGATCCGCCTGTCGTACCCCCTGCAAGCTCTCTACGATGGCTAGGACGTTGACTCCAAAGAATAACAGCTGCGCTGACTTCACATAAAGATGCTGAAGGAACGGAATCAAGCTCCCTAGGCCTCTCTCCCTCACCACATGAAGCACACAGTTCTGCTCCATCTCGTTGAAGGCATTGCGGATGTCTAGATGGAGCCGGAGGGACGGGTTAGCGGCCAAAATTGTCCTAACCTCTCTGACCAATGGAGGCGCCCCCTCTGATACCCCCACAATGAATTTGAGCGCCTGCAATGCCTCCCATCCCGCTTGAGAAATAGCCGACCTGCCAAATGAAACAATGCCTCCCCGTTTGCAATGGGTGGTACGTCATCCACCTCTGACTTCCCCTTCAAGCCACCTCTGAATTCCCCTTAAAGCCACCTCTGACTTCCCCTTCAAGCCACCTCTGACTTCCCCTTCAAGAGGGGGACCAGCCTATTCCGGCCAAGCCATTGTGCCACAAGTACCGGTAGTTCTCCTTGCAAGATCACCCTCTTGACAGTTCTGAGGCTCTCCACTCCCGATGGCTCTCCACTCCCGATGGCTCTCCTTCCAGATGTGAAGTTACTGCAGTATCATTGACATAATGCCTGCCTTTCCTCAAGGCTTGTAGCATCCGATTAGACCTTGCAATTTTGCATCTTAGACATATGATCATGACATGTCTTAAGTGCACAACAAGCCTGGTGTGTTGGCAGTGGATAGAAAACCAAACAAAGATTGTGGGAGCATGTTTCAAACAGATTAAACTGTGGAGATGGATAGTTCCAATTCATTCTCAAATTTGCATGGTTTTATAACGGGAGTCTATACTGATCTCTTTTACGTGTTTCAGTTCTGTCAACACTTTTGAGTTGCGTCCTCTGCTTAGTGGTATGGATGCAACTCTTGATGTTGAACCCGCAGCTACTGGGCTCAACATCATCAATGGATAGCTCTTGGCCATATGGCTCATTTGCCGGTTTTCAAGGAGATCCTTGAGGACCAGCGTTGGTAGCCAGATTCACTTTCAAATGCCAAACAATACATTCGCCTCAAGCCCTTTGCCACCCAAGCCAGCCACCAGTGGACTACCTCTATCATGCGCATTCCCATCAAGTCTACATCCCCAAGAACTTTAACCTGAACCTTACCAAACAGAGAGGCGAGATGGATCCCCTCTCAAAAAGCCTGAGTATTAGGGAGGGGGAATCAAAATTACTTTTCAAGACGCCTTGCCGGCATGATCAAGTTACACGGTGTTGTGCACCTAGAACCAAGCCATTGTGGCACCGATGGTGAATAGCGCTCCAGCAAGGACACAGAAGTGATCATGTCAGCCTTTGAGAATAGTGGTGTTGATAATGCTGAAGCTGTATTCGAGTTATTGACACTGGCTGACGTTGTTGCTATTGTTATTGTTGATTCTGTTGCTGCTGAGATGTAGTACTAGTAGATGCCAAAAAAAGACTGTCGAATGCCTGCTCAAAAGGCTAAATAAACATCTACAATACAAAATGTTGGGCAAGCATCGTCCGTTGGTTTCCCAAGATTTCATGTCTTAGGTGTCCAACCACTGGTTGGTTTGTTGGACTCCAAGGTTGCTCAGACCCACCCGTCTAGTGGAACACCCTGGTCCCTCAGCTGAGTACCTGGCATTCGGAAATTCGGTCAGTCATGGTGCCCTTTTGACTTGATTCATTCACCCCCAATGATTTAGTGAAATTTGATAGTTGCGTCAGCTTGCACTTTCTCATGTACTCACGGTAAAATTCTCTGAGACGACCTTGCATTGAGATTCATTGGCGGTATGTTTTTGCTTGATCTTTGTTCATACGTGTGTGATCTTGATTTGTGTGCTTATTGCTTCTTTTGATTTTTCGTTTGGAAAACTGAGCAGCTCGCATTGTTGTTGTGATGTTTCCAGCTATTGTCTATGGTTTAGTAGGCAGGGTTTTGCTATTTTCCCACTAGATAAATGCATATGCATCATTATACATACATATGTTTCCTCTTTCCTGAATATCTTTACCCTCCCTCAGCCGCTCACAGATCCGTCTACCATGACGTGTCTTACACGGGATACTCTTTCACACGCGTGCTAGAACTGAGGATTACCTCATAACCTCATGGTATCAAAACTTTTGAGGGACTAAACCTCCGTTTTCCACCATTGAACACAAAAAATCAGCGGTCTGGGCTGGGCAGGACTAGATGGGTGACAGGTTATAGCTACGTAATTTTCCATGAGATAATGTCTCATATCACGAATTCCTTTGGCTATGGTGGAAGCACAAGGTTGCAAAAATATTCCGGTAGCATTCCTTGTCACGGTTGCCATCCTGGCGTTGACAGATAACCACTGTGTGCCGTGTTACGGCAATTCATCCGCAATTATAAAACAAGCAACAATGTTATTGTGATCTGGAGCAACAATGACATTTTCATCCATAATAGAGTTATGCTAAGAGCTTAACACCGATAGAAGCAGGCATAACGATATTCATAGCTACTATCAAAGCTTTAGAGGTAAGTATCTTGCATTGCAGTATGCATTGCAGCTATTGCGAGGACAACAACCACATCGAAGCAATAGCCATAGGTGCAGCCATAACCACACAAGCCTTTGCTATGAAATATTTATCATAGATCTCAAAACATGTGATTCGGCTCCATAAGGAGGATGTGCGGTGCGTTGTTTGATACATCATAACTGTCCCATGTTTGGGTATTTTCCTTCGAGCACAACCCTTTGTGATTGGTAAGGGTTACATTGACAACGATCTAGCCCATGATCACTATGTGCATAGCCAATCAGGCTGCACCTTCCTCATCGGAAGTACAAAGGTCTCTTGGAAGAGTAGGAAGTCGCACAACACGTAGCTTGTCCGAGGCTGAGTATGTCCCTCTTGGTGCTGGAGTTTACAAGAGTGTCTAGTTGTCCCGTCTCATGAGGTAGCTTTTGTAGCCCATCCGATGCATCAATATCCACTGTGGCAATAAGGACACGCGTTGCATTGTTGACCATGATGGCATGTGTCACATGAGAAAGAATGACACGAATTTTGAGCATAAAAGTTTACAAGAGGACATTACCAGTGGTAACGTGTATGTCATTGGTTTTGACATGCGGTAACAATGAGCAATCCCTCCTAAGGAAAGCACTCTAAAACAACATGTTGATGTTTGCTTTGCAAAGGTTGAGGCTTTTTCATACTATTGTACCCCCAAGTGTTTGATGCACCTCTCTCACTGCTCCCTTTCCCCAATGCTTGTATTCCTTGTGTGGTGCATTCTCATGCTCTTTCTTGTTGACAGTTGTGCCCGTCATCCTCTAACCCTTGTGTGCTTGTGGTGTTTTGCATCCACAGGTTATGATTTATTATTTTTGCATCAGTTACAATCACTTGTGGACTTAACCCCATTCATCATTAGGAGTTCCATTATGATAGTTGCCTGAGCTCTATAACTACATGTGGCATGCCCTTGTATGGTCACCGGAATTGCAACGGAGTAGACAAAACCATTGGCCGACTTAGCCCAAACCATGGTGCTTGAACATTTCCAGCCATCGATCCATCCCGACCGACTTCCCACATGCCACAGACCCCCGCTAAAGCTATGTGGCGCCGGTTGCACTAAACTTACCCATCTCAGGAGTGAGCCGCCCTCTGCATCCAAATATTGGACGCACACCATTGTGCTCTGATATTCATGGTACAAGGTAGACAGAAAGGCCTTGGATGATCAGGCTAAAATCTTGATGCTCTCAGGTCTCTAAAAACAAAGCCATCCTATTCGACCGCCCACAAGCCGAGGACCAATGCTCGAGCCACATGGCCTCAAGAAATTTTTTTGGATTTCCTTGGTGATCAGCCCCCATAGTCATTTTCTTACCGGTTTTGCAATTGCTTCTCCTTAGTTAAGCTATGTAGGGAACAAATTCCGCACTTGCTATTTCTTTTGGTTTGTCATTAGGAAAACCGAGTAGCTCATATCATTGACAATATCTAAGTAGCTCTTGTTGGGGATTTTGATGCTTCATTTACATTGTTTTCCCAATGAGTAATGGTATCTACTGAGTTGCACACACACGTGTTGGGGATAGTTTATCCTCAAAGTTAGTCATTGATTCCAAATAGCGTTTACTCTTCACGTATATATTTGCTGTCTCTCAACTGTTTGTAATGTCATTTTTTGTGTTGTTCCACACAAAACGTGCTCTAACCCACAAGCATTAAAGCAAATATAATCTCATTCCCTCAGGGGGTTTTCTAGAAAGGGATGAAGTCTTGAGTTTAATGTAGATCATGTACTGTTTAGAATCCAAAAAATATTGCATCGTGAGCCTTTTGAGATCCTAAATCCTTTAAGGGTGCATTCGGAGGCACTGAAGAACCCATTCGAGTATGCAAAACATGTTCGACCGGGTACCCTTCGCCTTCATGCAATCTATGCTCCAGCGTTGGCAGGCGGGCCAACGACACCAATTGAAGAAGCAGCTAAGACTTTCGTACGACTTCAGGGTTCACGCAGGTGCAAGGCCTACTTCACAGAACACATAGAACTAAGGAACAAAGTGGTCCGAGCCCAAGTGCGCATGCATGACAATGGCACCCCCCTCTCCAACTTTAACATCAGAGAGAAGTTGCATGCCATCCTTAAGGAGAGTGGATTGATTTACGTCGAGGGGAAAGTGGTGGAGGACCTGTTCTCTCGGAGCTGGTGCCGCAAGTTCGTCGTATGAACTTGCATGGTCTTGACGGTACGGGACAATTGCTTCGAAGAAGCTTCCTGTTCAGTGGGAGTCCTGCACGGAATTGATGTTCAAGCGCGTCGCCTTCCTCATTTCCGTCAACAAGATCCCAGATTGCCTCGTTGTTAACGCCGACCACACGAAGTCGCAGCTCGTTCCCGCTACTTGCTACGCTTATTTGCCCAAGGGGTGAAATTTCATGAGAAGGAAGACAAGTGACAAATGACGGCATTGATCGCATCTTCCCTCGAAAGAGAAGTGCTCCCCTTGCAGGTGATTTGGGCGGGCAAGACAAGTACATGTCACCTTTGCGATCCGAAATTCGACTACGCCCTTTGGAACTTCGGATGGCAATTTTCACACACCCCCAACCATTGGGCCAGCGTGGAAACCAGGAAGGAGTGGTTATACAACATCGTCGAGCCCTATTCATTGAGACATGCAAAGAGTGGGACTTGTCCACCTGGCCGCATCTTCCTCATCGTGGACGCATGGCGACCGAATGCGTCGGAGTCCTTCAAGGCATGGGTTGCCGAGAGATTCCCATGGGTGGTGCTCTACATCCACGCGTCATGCACATCGAAGCTGCAACCCAGAGACGTAGGGTCGCAGCGCTCGTCCAAGGGCGAGATTTCCAAGGCGTTCCCATCATGGGTGGGTGAGCACCTCCAAGACAGCGATAACGTCAACCGGCATGCGTTGCATCAAGGATGCTTCTGTTGGATGGATGCAGCGCAGATAGGGCCATCTGTGTGTGAGCAGTCAGTTGGTTCGAAACGCATGGGTCGCCAGTGGTTTCACGCGATGCTCTGATTTGACTTCTATAGTGCATGCGGTAGAGAGATTTCCTCAGCAACATGTCTGAGCCCGAGATGCAAGGCTACGATGATGATGAAATCGTTTCATAAATTCGCTCTTTTCATCAGTCACTGTCTAATGGTGAACTACCACACTCTCTTTACAGAAGCTTCAAATCCTCTTTCTGCCATTGACAGAAAAGTACGTCGTCAACTATTCAATTTTTCACGTTCATAGCCTGTCAATGGTGCACGAAAACATCGAACTTCCCCGATCGACGCAAAATGTGGGCAATATATGCGGATACAATGTGTGAAATGTCCAACTTTCAGAGTTGGGTACCTCAGAATGACACAATTATTCAAGTCTTTTCGTTTTGGGATGAAAAGAAATCAGAATTTAGCCGAATACATGAAATAATCGTTTTCTCCAACTATTCAATAAGAAAATTATTAGGCAACAGGGGTGCGACTAGGTTGCAAATAAGGCACAAATTAGGTGTAAACGGGAGTGAGTTTGGTGTAAATAAGGGCCCTATATTCATCATTATACGAAATAAATCAGGGATTGTAGGGTTGCATATGAATTCTACGGGAAAGAATGCATTCTTAAGGTATCTTAGTTGAAACATATGCTAGCTACTGTGCAATTGAGAAGCTGCGAGAGGTTTTGAGATTTGAATCTAAATACATGATGAAAATATTCAAATTTAATTCACTGTCAAATTCATTGGTGAAGGGTGTTCCAACATGAGCATTACATCGAGAAATGGACTGGTCATCAGCCGGGCTCGAGTGTCGGACTCTCGGTTTAATTGGGAGAACTCATGTAGAAGACGGCTTGGGCCCATCACTGCACGAGCTGAATTTGCCTGCAGAGACCTCATCAATAAGTGTTGGCGTCGTCCTCCGTGGCCGTCGGAACATTTTCCGTCTACTTTGTGAGGAAAGGCAAAAGTTAAAACGATCGTGGTTTGAACGTAAGAACCATCGCCGCGGAGACGTCAAAGCGAATGTAGCCTGTGGAGCACGCCAGAAATCGATTGTCTTTGAAATGTTTGTCCGATTTGTGTACTAATGTAAGCAGACGTGAAGCGCACCGGTGCATAAGACCCACCAGAAACCACCCCCCCCTCCCCCCCTTCCCCCTTCTTCCGCCCAAAGCGGTGGGGTAGGAAACCTAATGCGCCCCCATTCTCCCTAGCCCGTCACCACTGCTTTCGGCCTCGCAGCGCATTTCCCCAAGCGGGGTTTCCCTCGACCGATGCGCGATCCCTGGCTGGTGGGGCGCAAGACCTGTGGACAAGGGAAGCGCGCTGGTGGTGAGCGAACGGAGGTGGACCAGAGCCGTGCGGAGCGGGGTGAGGGGTGAGGGGTTGCCCGAAGACTGCCAATAATCGCGGCACAAAGCCCAGTCGGCATCCAATACTGCGATGGCAGTATCGGCTGCGCAGAAATCCGTCGCAACGGCAGCCGCAGTGGCATATCTTTGTCCCTCGCTGGAGTAGCATTGTCAGAAGCCACACAACGACGCACATCCAACGTCGTGCGCACCCTTGCCGCCCTCAACACGCACCACTCTTGGGACTGGCAGCAGACTCTCGTTCTCGCATTCGCGTGGAGGGAACCAGGCAGGGATAGCGACGTACTCTGCCGCCAGCCTGCCAAGCACGCAGCAGCGGCAGCAGGCGCGAAGACAGCATCAGAAACAGCACAGAGACCTTCACCACAGCCAGCGGAGAAAACGGCACTCACCCGTGTCGAATCAGGAAGGCACACCGCGGCGCACACCGGCATCCACCCGCCATTGTCTCGGCAGTCCCCTGCAGCATGGCTTCAACCCAAGCCCAGCCGCGCCGCCATCGTAAGCAGACTCTTCTCGCTTCCGCGGCGCGCCTCTCGCTGCTCCTGGCACTGGCTTTGTCGGCACGAGCCGCAGAAGCTGAGGCGGGTTTGACAGTCGGAGAAGGCGGCTCGGAGACGGCAAGATCGCGAACAGTGGGCGCAGCGACCCTGGTGTGCCGCGGCGTGGTCTGCCAGCCCGGACTATTCTGCCACCCCGACAGCGGCTGCAGGTGCGGCGCGGGAACGCGTTTGGGTTGTGTGACTGCCATTGGAGCTGGAGTGAGAGAAGGGCCCCACTCCAACCAACGAAGGCCTCCTGTGTTTTCTCGTCGGTGTAGATTTCCTTTGATTGCGTTTTCGTGACGCAAACTAATGTGCGTCGGATTCCGCCGAAGTTTCAGTTCAGCTCCTGCATCTGCCGTCAGCGTTGCCACGTTGGCGCTCACACAAGACCCTTTCTTTTTCGTGCATGCGTGCGACATATGTTTGTGGGCCTCTGCAGATCTTCTTTCTCTCTCTCTGCTCTCTTTTTGTGCGTGGTGCCGCTGCAGTCCCTGCCCTGCCGGCCAGGAGGCCGCAGAGCCCATTCCTGCGGCGGACGTCGCCTCCACCACCAAGTCCAGCGGCGCGAGCGGCAGTACCAGCACCAGCACCAGCTGCGTGCCGTGCCCGCCCAGCATGTGGAGCCCGTTTGCCGGCGCACCGTGCCGCCTGTGCGACGCGGGACTGTACACGGCGGAGGCCGGCCAGGCGCAGTGCAGGCCCTGCCCCATGGACCACTTCTGCCAGTCGGGCCGCGCGCTCCGCTGCCCGGACGCGGCGCCCACGACGAGGCGGTTCGGTGCGACATCCGTGCGAGATTGCGTCGCGCCCACTGCCGCTGCCGAGGACAAAGTTGCTGCATCTGCTGCTGACGTGGCTGTGGAGTGAGCGTGCGCACAGCGGCTACAGCAGAAATGCACGAGGGAAAGGCGAGGGGAGTCGTTGGAGGTGCGCCATCTACTCGCGAACGAGCGGGAAGAGTTGGAGCCAGAGAGAGAGGAGGTAGCGGGGGGGGGGGGGGGGGGGGGGGGGGGGGGGTTGGGTGGGGTTGGCAGTGACACTGTCAGCTTGACGCCGCTTAGCGGTGGGGGCGGGGGGAGAGGGGGGGAGGGATTGACACCTTGTGGTGTCTGTGTTTGTGTACATTCTGTGGTGACGATGGCGCAGTATGGTCTGCGCTTGCTCCACGATGAGAGGCTAGTAGGCGGTTGAGGTTCCCCTACGGCGTCGAAAGCTCATGCTGAATTCGGCAGTCCTTGGGCAACGTGGTGTCTCGATGACTGACGGGAGGTGTTTTGGCGCGGCGCACATGGGAGTGTGGGTGCCGTGCCGGCCACTCGGCGGGTGGGATGGCGGTGGTGCTGATAATCTCACCGTGAGGTGGTGGACTGGGAAAGGCTCTGCTAGGCAGCTTGCTGTTGTCTTGCTGACGCAATAGCGCACACACACACACTAGTGTGTTCGCCTTTTCTTCGGCTTAAGATGTGGTGTTCAACCTCCTCATTGATGTGCTAAGTTCAATGCAGAGACAACGCATTTTGAAGTCTCCTCTCCACGAGAAATTCTTGCATTGCATTCGTCGTAGGCAATGGAGAGAATTGAAATGGGAGCATGGAAAGATGGAACGAATAAAAAGATGGAACGCATGGAAGCACGTTTGGCTATGGAGCAGTGCGACGCATCTCAACTCTCAACAGGGGGAGAGTGGGTCGCCGCAACGCACACTCGGACACGATATGATCAGACTGTCTAGTTTAGACGTGGTACCTTACGCATGGCTGTGGCTCCCAGCATCCACCACACCACACCACACCACACCACACCACACCACACCACACCACACCACACCACACCACACCACACCACACCACACCACATGCTGTGGCTGTGGCTGACATCAGCCACCACATGCTGTGGCTGTGGCTGACATCAGCCACCACATGCTGTGGCTGTGGCTGACATCAGCCACCACAGCATCCAGACCCATGTGTGGCTGTTGTTGACAACCCTAGCCGCTGTGACCCGGCGCTTGCAGTGCTGCCCCCTGCCGCAGCGTGGGAGGGTGGGCCCCTTCCATGCCAGAGGCGAGGGGCTCCAAACGATACTTCTTTTCCCGAACGAGTCGCACACATTTGGAGCCCCTCCATCAAGTCGCTCTCTCGTTTGCAGTGCAGTTCCCGAGTCACCTACTCAGGCGACTCGGGACACATACTCTCGTGCTGATGTAAGGGTCTCCAAACGAGAGATGTTTCCGAGCCGCACTCTCGTTGGGAGCCCCTTAGCCATGGCAGAAGAATGATGCGTGCACCTTGGGCCGTCGCAAGCCACTGAACGCCACTGAGAGACGTCGGAGATGAATCAAAGCTCTTCTTCTGTCCATCCCAAACAATTGTGCAAGCCCTCGCAAGTTACTGCCAGGCATCGTGGTTCGTCAAAAATAGTCACAAGCCCTAGCCAGTCATTGCGAACCATCACAAACAAACACAATGTACAAACGATGCATCACAAACAAACGCAAGCAACCGCAGGCATCAAAACTGATCCGGGGGCCATCACAATTCGTTGTAAGCAATGCATGGCATCACAAACACTCAAAAGCCGAGCGAAGCTTCTGCAAACCATCCCAGGACCACCACAAGCAATCACCGGCCATAGCAATGGCCGGTCAGCTGTTGCAGACTGCTGCAGATTGCCTGCCATGGCCTTTTATCGACCATGGCAGGCAATCTCGAGCCAACAAAAGCCACCGCAGATAATCACAAGATGTCGCGTTCCTTTGCAATCCACCAAAAGCCACCATGAGCCACCGAAAGATATCACAAACTAGGGCAGTTGCGTCAGCGCAGAAAGTGTTGGTGCTGGTGTCCAAGTCTTGACATGCTAATGCAACAACCACTATCCACTGGCCTTCACGCACTGGCGCACTTTTTCAGAAGAGTGAAGCAACATGGATGCAGCCCACAAGGGGTGGTACCTAGAAGCAGCAACGCACTCATGCAAGCCAGACGGTCTCTTGGTTCAGAAGATATTGCTTCTTGCATGCCTGAAGCTTGAGGCTTGTGCCAATCGGCCTGCCAGCAGCTCTCTGGATTTCTTACATGGATCACATTTATTGAATGTTCACGACTTCCAAATGCATGTCCACATACACTATGGGATGATGTTGATAGATTACAGCATGCCTGTGGTTTGTGGCTGGTCTTGGCTATCCCCCTCTTGTTGACCTGCTGGGGTCATGCTACTGGAATTTTCCGACAGCAGCCGCTCTCACTTTTATCTGTGAGGTCTGGTATGACCTCAGGGGTGGCGACAAGCTCCACTTTGTGTGTGACACGAGTGTGGGGCTTGCTTCACCGCGAGAGTTGGGTTCCACCAGCCCGCCATTTAAAGAAACCTCTCCTGCTGCTAAGTATTAATCGTTTCTTGACTTTGGATATAGTTGCACAGTGGTTGCGTCCTACTTGTGCCCTAGTTGTGCCCTTGTTCTCTAGTTACACCCTTTTTACATGCTTTTTGCACCCTATTTACGCCGGAGTTGCATCCTCATCATGCCCTTGTAGCACCCTAGTTGCGTCGTATTTGTGCCCCTATACGCTGTAGTTGTGTCCAAGCTGCAAACTAGTTGTGCCCAAGTTAATTACAAGTTGCATCCTAGGTTTTTCCTCGTTATGCCGTACTTGTACCGTAGTTGCACCCAAGTTGCACCTAACTTGCACCTTGTTGAGCCCTAGTTGTATCGTAGGCGCACTCTAGTAGCACTTTGAATGTGCCATAATTTTGCCCTAGTTGTGCCAATGATGTGCTTTGATGGGGCCCTGGTAGGATACTAAATCCGCAAAAGTTGCACCCTAGTTGCATCCTGAGAGTGTAGTATAAACCGTGCTTTAGCTATGCCCTAGTCACATCGTAGTTCTCCCAGGTGCACCTTGATTGTACCCTCGTTACGCCCTAGTTGCGCCCTGGTTATTTCCTATTTCTTCGCTCGTTGCAACCTAGTTGCACCCTAGTAGAACCCTATTTGTGCCGTAGTTGCACTCTAGTTCCGCCCTAGATATCCCTGGTTTTGGCCCATATTGCTCTGGTTGCATCTTCACGTCACCCTTGTTCAATTTGTCCATGAACACGTGTGAATAGGAGAATCATCCTTTGTATTTTTTATCACACATGTTTCCCATGATGTGCAATGACACTAGTAAACATCCATAGGATAGTCCCCTTCAAGCAATTGCAAACCGTTTCAGCACCGGCACATAAAGGCGCCTCATTACTCGCATGAACACGTGGTGAGCTGTTCATTCCATATTGATAAGCCACCGTGGACTGACGGTATTTTGAGCTATTGGCAGTAGTGACTGATAATCCACACTATTTTCCATCTCAATTCGATGGTGGCCTTGAAAGACCCAATCCCTCACCCTTCGATGGATCTAAGAGGTAGTGATAAAACATGAAGGGTGATAGAAGAATCCGGAACAAAAATCCAACATGGGGAACTTTGGGTGAGTTTGAGTAGCACTTCATTGAGAAAAAAAAAAAAAGCTAATCTGAGTAACACTTCAGTAGTTCTACTCTAGTTCTCCCTCATTGCGCCCTTGTCTCACCCGTAATGTGGCCTACGCCAAGAACATCTTAGTTCTCCCTCTGTTTCACCCTGATTGCACCCTAGTATTGCCCTAATTGCATCCTAGATTCATCTTAGTTACGCACTAGAAACGTCCTACTTGGGCCACAACACCCACTGTTGATTGGGTACTTATTGTTGTGATTTGTGACGTTCTCGTCGAGCTGTACACTTTACTTTGACCACTGGGCCGTGTCCATGCCGTGCAGATCCCTGATGCGCACCCAGTAGGCACCGGCGTGTCGGCAGGTGCAGGACCACCCACTCGGAGCTGACCGTCGACTGGCCCAGCGTCCTGGATGCTGTCTCGGACCTACTACAGTTTTTCTACATCCTGTAGGATTCTATCGGTGGACTGGCCGTGGGCCCGATTTGCATGTTTTGCATGGTGTGTCCACTTTTCGAAGCCAGATGCATGCATGTGACAGCGTCCAGCTTGAGATCCTGCACGTTTAGGTTCAGACTGCGTTGCGTTCTAATTTGTCTACGCTGAGTTACGGCCAAAACAGTATTTTTGGGCCGATTTTAGAACAGACTTTGCACTGTCGCGTGCGACACCCGCCGTGCACCGCGGCAGGTATCTAGACTGTGGACCTGTCATTTGTTAACTCTCTCTGCAAATGCTATTGAAGCACTATGGCACTCTGACTTGTGTCTCCTAGCCAAACCCTTGCCGTCTGTACGACCTGTGACTTTTGTCAGCGTCTAACCGGGCACTGACGCCCAATCAGCAGCTGTGTCGCTAGGAAGCTTCAACACATCTTCTCATGGTGTTAGAGCAGCGAGGCATCCCTCGCTGAGCTGCGCAGCAGAGACGCAGCAGTGGCAGCACTAGTGAGAGCCACAGCTAAAGCCACAGTCCTAGGAGGACCAACCAACCCACGGTGACCCGCCGCAGCAGATTGCAGCAACGGAGACACCCTTGATACTGCATCACCACACCACCACCACGGGGCAGCCAAGGGTTTCCCAACCCTCTCCAGCAGCAGTTGAGGCGTGAGATGTTGAGAAGGGGTCTGTGAAGGGTCCCAGAAGCTTCACTCAGGTCGCACATACCACCCTCTCCAGATCTACGTGACCGCACCTTCGCTGAGCTCCATCACCTTCTCGTGCTGTTGGTTTTTGCGCATCCCTCATTGTGCTCTGTTGTGTCCTCCCGGCTTGTGTACATCGGCGTGCAGATGACTGACGGCGAGACTCGACGCTGATGGAGTGTCATCCGGTGGAGCCGACGCACGCTGAGGTCTACTCGCAGTTTTTTGGAGCCTCCTCTCTCCGGCGACGTGCTCAGCTCCATCGGCAGGCCTCCTCGGCGGTCGTGCTGCCGGCGGTCACTCCCACCGCAGTTGCTGTCTGCATGCGTCCAGCGCTTCCCGTCGCGTCTGCATCGTCATGCTCTGCCTAGGGTACTTGTTGCATGCTGTATGGCCCTGTTCAGCATCATGGACCACCGTAGGCACTGCCCGGGTTCGGGCAGCCATAACTCTTTGCTACTATGTTTCTAGCTGATTCTGACCGCACGACTGCGTTCGCAGCGTCGATATTATGGTATGGTCCAGTTTTCAGGCAAAACGGACGACGCCCGGGTTTTGGGCTGTCGGGCGTCTGGCGGGGCTCACCGAGAAAACCCTGCATGCCAAGAAAATAGGTCCAGAGCTATTTTCTGATTGGCTGGTTAGCTGAGTAACAAGTTCTACACTAGTGGGGGGGAGCTAGAACTTGGAGGGGTCTCCCATTGTTGCTCATTCTTCATTCCTAACCAGTTACTTTCAGTTTTCAGCTGCTTTCTTGCGCTAACTCTGGCGCGCGCGTTTCTAAGTAACAAACCCAGAGCTTCCAGACTTAGACTCTAGAGCAGCAGACTGAGGGGGCAGCTGACTTAAGCAACGAGCGTGGAAGCCCGCACGCTGCATNGCAAAACGGACGACGCCCGGGTTTTGGGCTGTCGGGCGTCTGGCAGGGCTCACCGAGAAAACCCTGCCTGCCAGAAAATAGGTCCAGAGCTATTTTCTGATTGGCTGGTTAGCTGAGTAACAAGTTCTACACTAGTGGGGGGGAGCTAGAACTTGGAGGGGTCTCCCATTGTTGCTCATTCTTCATTCCTAACCAGTTACTTTCAGTTTTCAGCTGCTTTCTTGCGCTAACTCTGGCGCGCGCGTTTCTAAGTAACAAACCCAGAGCTTCCAGACTTAGACTCTAGAGCAGCAGACTGAGGGGGCAGCTGACTTAAGCAACGAGTGTGGAAGCCCGCATGCTACATCAACAACGTTGCTGCCCCAACCTACTGCCTAGGTTTTCCAGCTTGGTATCAGAGCCAGAGCGTAGCAGCAGTAGTAGAAGACTGGCGAATAGGTGCCAGACAACACCGACGGACCCCCATACGCGCCAGTGCAGGGGAAATGCTGCCGGATTCTTTCCGCCAGCATTGACTTGCCTGGTGGCGGCGTCAGATTTTTTCCCACGGCCTCTGGGCCAGGGGAAATGCTGCCAAACTTTTTCGGCAGTACTGACCCCCACGCGTGACGCGAGGAGGTGAGCGACAGGCGGCGTCTGACATCTGCGGGTGACGACGCAAGCGGCAACGTCACCCAGGTGTAGTGACTGGCACCACCGTCAGCTGCAGGCAACGGCAGCGAGCAGCCGCAACAGCAGCGAGCAGCAGCTGCGTGCTGCAACAACAGCAGGCAGAAGCAGCAGCTCGCAGCAGCCCGTAGCAGCAGTAGCTCGTAGCGGCAGCAAGCAACAGCCACAGCACGTAGCAGCTGCAGCAGCGTGCAGCAGCAGCAGCCAGCTGCAGCAGCAGCAGCAGCGAGCAGCAGCTGGCAGCTGCCAGCCGCGGCTGCTACTGCTCGCTGCTCGTAGCGAGCGAGCAGCGAGCCGCAGCCCGCTGTTGCCAGCGAGCAGCAACTCGCTGCTGCCAAGCGAGCAGCAGCCTGCTGCTCGTAGCAGACAGCGGGCTGCTACCCGCTGTGACAAGAGAAAAAAAAAAAACAAAAAAGGGCAACAACAAAAAATTCCCCCAGCCCCGCAGCCCGCTACAGTAGCCCGCAGCAGCTGCGAGCAGTTGCTGCAGCACGCAACAGCTGCAGCAGTACGCAACAGCAGCAGCAAGCTACAGCAGCCACAGCAGCCGCAGCTACTCGCAGCAACAGTAGCTGCAGTTGCAACTGCAACAGCAACAGCAACAGCAGCAGTAGCAGTAATAGCAGCAGCAGCAAACAGCAGCAGCAGCAGCAGCAGCAACAGCTGTAGCATCAGCAGCAACAGCAGCAACGGCGGTCCCAACAACCGCCACTGCTGACGTCAGCACCACTCTACTGACGTCACTATTGACGTCACTGCTGACGACATCAACAAAAAAAAGGGGGGTTAAAGGGGAAAGGGGGAAGACCAAAGGGGTGGGTAGAATCCCCACCGCCCCAAGCTACTGCTGACAACAGCAACACAGAGAAAAAAAAACAAAGGGTAAACACAAGGGACACTAAATCATGGATGGTAGTCCCGGCGAGGAGGGGTCCTCCTCTGTTGGGGGGACCCCTACCCCTCCCTTCTTGCAGCGACTGCAGCAGTAGCAGTAGCGGCAGCAGCACCCACTGCCACTGCAGTAGCAGGAGCCGCCGCCGCCGTAGCAGTAGCAGCCGCCGCCGCCGCAGCAGCAGGAGCAACCGCCGCCGCCACGGCAACAGCAGCCACCGCCGCCGCAGTAGTAGCAGCCGAAGCAACAGCAGCAGCAGGAGCAGCCACCGCCGCCTCAGCAGCAGCAGCCGCCGCCGCTACAGCAGCAACAGCCGCCGCCGCTGCAGCAGAAGCAACAGTAGCAGCCCACTAGTAGCGTTGGCGGCAACCCTGATCCCCTCGTTGCTCTTCAGCAACAGCTGGCCGCCTTGACGCAACAGCTTGTAGCACTATAGCCAGTCGCCTCCCAGACCGCCACCAATGTGCTGCCGTTGTTCATCCCTCCAGGGTACGCTAGCCCCATTGTGTCCGCTGCCACGTACTACCTGGCACAGCAGCAGACTTAGCGCCAACGGCAGACAGTGACCTCCGTCCTTGGCCCCACTCTGGGTGCCGGCAGCAGGCAGAGGGACTTGGAGACGCCGCCGCCGCCGCTTCAGGCCGGCGAGCAGTTCCGGAGCTGGGAGCTCAACTTCCAGATCTGGGCGCAGGGTGAGGGTCTGTGGGCCTACTACACCCTCCCTTACGACTCCACCCAGGCTGATCAGCTGTATGACGCTGGTCGTGCCGTCTGTGCCCTTGTCCCAGTCGCCCCCCCAGCTTCCCGCCTTGCCCTGGAGCCCTTCCTCGGCAACTTCACCGCTGGCGACATCCCCGACCTTGCAGCCGCATGGCACGTCCTCACCAGGCCCCATCGCCTGTCCAGCGACGCTGAGATCAGCCGTCTACTCCGGGAGTTCAACTCCGTGCAGATGGGGGAGACCGAGACAGTCACTGCCTACTGGCAGCGGACGGAGGACATCCTCCGTCGACTCGGCAAATCTGCTCTGCCCCCTCTGTCCGCGCTCCTCACCATCAAGCGCGGCGCCACCAGCACGTACGCAGACGTCTTCGTCCACTACCCTCAGGACGTCCTCTCAACCATGGAGGCCCAGGGCACCCTCATGCCCTGGGCATATGAGCTCTTCCTCCGCATTGAGGAAGCTCGCCAGGAGTCCCAGCTCCATCGCACGGAGGCCCTTGCATCCCTTGTCGTTGCCTCCCCTACCGTTGCCTCCGTGGCCGGCGCCTCCCCCGTCGCAGCTACCTCATCGTCTTCGCGAAAGAAGAAGAAAAGTCGGAACAAGAAAGGCAAGGGTCCACCGCAACAGCAGCAGCAGTAGTCATCGACTAGGTCCAGCGGTGGTGGCTCGGTCTGCCACAACTGTGGCCAGCCCGGGCACGGATGGTACACATTCCCTCTCCCGACGAACGAGGCGCGCGTCATCGCCACCATGCGCTGCCAGCGGGAGTGCCGCCTTGCCTCTGCCGCCGTCGTTGCTGCTGGCCTTGACACTCCGACCTCGTCCAGCAGCTCTGCCACTCCGACAGCTCCGCCTGTCCCGCAGACACCCGCGCCGCAGCAGTACTACCCGCAGCAGTACTACCCGAAGCAGTACTACCCACAGCCGTCGGCACCTCCGCTTCCTTCGCCGGCTCAGCCCTCCCACTACCCGGGCTCCGGCGCCGTCACTCCGCACTCCGTCTACACTCCTGGGCCGTCCTCCCGTGAGCATCAGCTGGAGCAGTTCATCGCGCTCCAGCTTGGCCTGCCTCGCCCTCCTCCCCAAGGAAGTGCGAGTTGCGTCACCTCCTGCCCTCCAGCCCATCCCTGTATGACTGAGACTGAGCTGCGGTCGTGTCCCATTGTCTCGTCGTCTCCCGTGGTCTCCTCCACCCCACTCCTTGACGACATTGCGTGGCTTGACAATTGGCAGTCTCGTTTTGCGCCTCCTTCCACCGCGTCCACGTCCCTCGATTGTTGTCATGTGACCGTGAGCGATCTGGCAACCCCAGTCCAGGACCCTGATTAGACCTGGATCATCGACTCCGGGGCCACGCATCACATGACGGCCTCTCGTGAGGCCTTCAGTATGCTCGGTCCTGTCGGCGATGTCTCCAGTGTCCGGACGGGTTCCGGACAGTTGTTGCCTGTCCTGTGTGGGTGTCGTTCGTTTCCGTGGTCCTGCCGGTGACGTCTTTCTGACCGATGTTCTCTTCGTCCCTGGTCTCGAGCTCAGCCTCCTGTCCGTGACTGCCCTTGACCACATGAGCATGGATGTTGTGCACTCGCGTGGTGTTGGCACTCTGTCGTTGCGTTCGTCTGGTCTTGTCGTACTGCACGCCACCGCCCGTGGCAACTTGTGGCACGTTCCTCGCCTCTCCTCTTCCCCTCTCGTCTCCTCCCCGTCGGCCGCCACAAGCCATGTGTTCATCACCAGCACGCTTTCTCCTCAGCACACCCGCCTCTTGCACCGCCGCCTTTGCCACATCCACTCTACCGCCATAGAGAGCATGCTCCGCACCCAGCCGGCCAAGGGCCTTGACCCAGAGACTTTCCCTCTCCCGTGCCCCACTGAGTGCATTGACTACGCTCAGGGGAAGATGCACCGGTCCACGTACCCCCTATCTTCCTCCCGTGCATCCGCCCCTCTCGATGTTGTCCACTCGGATGTCATGGGCCTCTCCCCACCGAGTCCGTCGGTGAGCATGGCCGCTATGTCCTCACTCTTACGGACGACTATTCTCGCTACCGTTGCGTCTTCTGCCTTCGGCAGAAGAGCGACGTCGCCCGAACCATCCAGGACTGGCTTGTCCTCGCGGAGCGCGAGTGTGGCCGCCCTTTTCGCCTCTTTCGCTCCGATCGCGATGGCGAGTACATGGGTGAGGCCACGACCTTTCTCGCCTCTTGCGGGACCCACCATGAGACGTCTGCGCCCTACACACCCGCTCAGAACGGCGTCTCCGAGCGGTGGAACCGTACCATGGTCGACGCCATTCGCACCATGCGGGTCGAGTCCGGTCTCTCCGATGGCTTCTATTTTGAAGCCATGGCCTACATGACTTGGGTTTGGAACCGGGTTCCCCACAGTCCCCTTCCCCGCCAGTCCACGCCCTTCCAGCACTGGTGCGGTCGGCGCGCTGACCTCTGCCTGTCTCGCGTCTGGGGCTGCGTGGCCATTGTGTGGCTGCCCATCCTACAGCAGGGTGGCAAGCTCGCCCCCCGCGGACGCCCCTGCACCTTCCTCGGTGTGTCTTTTCAGTCCAAGGCCTGGCGCTTCTGGGACCCATCCCGACACTACATCGTCGAGTCCCGCGATGCCCTCTTCTTTGAGGATCTGTTTCCCCGAGACCTCATCCGCTCCGGCTCGTCCGTGTCCCTCCCGTCGCGTGGGGGAGTGGTGAGTCCGTCCTCCGTTCTGTCGCTTCCGGCTGACACATCACTCCGTCCCTCTGAGCCGGTAGCCCCTGTCGCGTCCTGCGGCCCCCCCGGGCCAACAGTCCCAGCCGCGTCCGCTGGCCCCTTTGAGCCAGCTGCCCCTATCGTGCCTGCTGGCCCCTCCGGACCAGTTGTCCCAGTCGCTTCCGCTGGCCCTTCCAGGCCAGCAGCGTCTGTCGTGTCCGCTGGCTCCTCCGGGCCGGCAGCCCCAGTCGCTTCCGATGGCCCCTCCGGGCCGACAGCCCCAGTCGTGTCCGCTGGCCCCTCTGGGCCCGCAGCTCCTGTCACGTCCGCTGGCCCCTCCGGACCAGCTGCCCCAGTCGCGTCCGCTAGCTCCTCCGGGCCAGCAGCCCCAGTCGCGTCCGCTCGCCCCTCCGGGCCGGCAGCCCCGGTCGCGTCCGCTAGCCCCTCCGGCCCAGCAGCCCCTGTCACGTCCGCTGGCCCCTCCGGGCCACCAGTGCCTGTCGCGTCTGCTGGCTCCTCCGGGCCAACTGGCCCCTCCAAACCAGTAGCGCCTGTCGCGTCTGCTCGCTCCCCCGGGCCGTCAGCCCCAGTCGCGTCCGCTAGCTCCTCCGGGCCAGTAGCCCCGTCCGCCTCCGTCGGCCCGTCGGACTCAGGGCCATCTTCTGCCCGACCGCGCTACACACGTGGCCCAGGCGGCAGCCTCGGACCTTGGCCGATAGTGAGCGCGCAGACCGTCGCACCGCGTCCCGTGGCGCCTCGACCCCCTGTGGCTCCACGTGTCTCCTCCACTCCCACGGTAGTGAGTGGGGACCCTGGCACGAAGGCTCTCGGCCAGACCACTTCCGCCATCATCGCAGACCTTCACCCGGGCTCTGCATAGGGCTACGCCATGCTTCATCACGAGCATCGGCATGCTGTTGTGGCTACACTCGCCCGCATCCCACCTTGGGCTCGTGATGCACAGGCCCTCTCAGTCCGGTCCACAGCACGCCCAGAGGACCCAGCCACTCTACGCGAGGCTCGAGCCTCCCTTGAGGCCGCACATTGGGATGCTGCCTGCGCCAAGGAGCTCGCTGTTATCCGGCAGCACCACGTGTATGACCTCGTCGACCTCCCTCCAGGTCGGAAGGCCATTGGTGCCAAGTGAGTCTTTTGGCGTAAGTGGAAGCCTGACGGATCCTTGAACAAGCACAAGGCCCGCCTCACAGCAAAGGGGTTTGCTCAGGTCCCTGGGGTCGATTACGACCATATCTTCGCCCCAGTCGGTCGGTTCTCCACTAGCCGGGCGCTCTTCAGCCTGGTTGCCCAGCACGGGTGGGAGCTGCATCAGATGGACGTGAGCAACTCATTCCTCCATGGCTCACTGGAGGGTGAGGAGCTCTACATGACCCAGCCCCCAGGCTTCGATGACGGTACTGGGAGAGTTTGGCAGCTGCGGAAGGCCCTCTATGGCTTGAAGCAGTCGCCTCGGTGCTGGAACAAGGAGATCAGCAGTACGCTTCTCCGTGGCGGCCTCCAGCGCAGCACTGCTAACCCTGCACTGTTCGTTAGCCCGCGAGGTCAGACCTCCGCCGCGGTTTTGGTCTACGTTGATGATCTCCTCATTGCGTCGCCAGACACGGCCGCCATCCAGCGTGTCAAGGACTTGCTGCACGCCGCCTACCAGATGAAGGATCTTGGGTGTGCCCGAGTCTTCCTGGGCATGGAGCTCGAGCATGATCACTCCCAGGGCATCTTGCACGTCCACCAGGCTGCCTCTGTGCAGACCCTGTCCACTCGCTTCGCCGAGGACCTGCCCCTCGTGCCTAGCGCATCTTCACCCATGTCACCCGATGGCCAGGTGATGCTGAAGAGCCATGACCCAGCTGTTGTGGGGGAGCCAATTGATGTGACCACGTATCTGCGGGTCATCGGGTCATTTATGTTCCTGGCGACGACGACGCGTCCAGACATCGCGTTCGCCGTCAACCTCCTGGCCCAGTTCTCTCAGGAGCCGCGTCACCTCCACTTCGAGGCCGCGATCCGAGTGTTGCGCTATGTCGTCTCGATCCCTCGGCGAGGTCTCATGTTCCGCCGTCAGCCGTCCGTCATCGCAGTGGGCTACACCGACAGTGACTGGGCCGGCAGTCCAGACGGTATGAGTCGCACGGGCTAGATCTTTCTGGTCGGCGGCACAGCTGTGTCCTGGCGCAGTGGCAAGCACGGGTGCATTGCACGTAGCACTGCTGAGGCTGAGTATGTGGCCCTTGGCTCAGGCGCGTGTGAGAGTGTGTGGTTGTGTCGTCTGCTGTCAAAGTTGCGTCAGTCTGTCGCATCCATCACCTTGCATTTTGACAATGAGAGTGCCATGGCCATCGCCGACAATGACGGTGTGCATCACAAACGCACAAAGCACATCAATGTTGAGTATCACTATGTGTGTTCGTTGTTGCATGACGGCAGCATCAGCATCGTATGGGTTGAGACAGCACGGCAGCTGGCTGACTTCCTGACCAAGGCACTGAAGCGGGACTCGTTCAATAAGGCTGTGAGTTCAGTCGGCGTGCGTCCGTGAGTTGCCCTCTTTGTTGCTCCCTGCGTCTCTGCGTACCTTGGGGAAGTCTGGATGTTGACCATTTCTCTGCCCACCCATGTACACTACGCCTGTGAGTCATGGGGGAGTGTTGGTTTTTGCGCATCCCTCATTGTGCTCTGTTGTGTCCTCCCGGCTTGTGTACATCGGCGTGTAGATGACTGACGGCTAGACTCGACGCAGATGGAGTGTCATCCGGTGGAGCTGACGCACGCTGAGGTCTACTCGCAGTTCGCTGGAGCCTCCTCTCTCCGGCGACGTGCTCAGCTCCATCGGCAGGCCTCCTCGGCGATCGTGCTACCGGCGGTCACTGCCACCGCAGTTGCTGTCTGCATGCGTCCAGCGCGTCCCGTTGCGTCTGCATCGTCATGCTCTGCCTAGGGTACTTGTTGCATGCTGTATGGCCCTGTTCGGCATCATGGACCACCGTAGGCACTACCCGGGTTCGGGCAGCCATAACTCTTTGCTACTATTTTTCTAGTTGATTCTGACCACACGACTGCGTTTGCAGCGTCGGTATTATGGTATGGTCCAGTTTTCACGCAAAACTGACGATGCCCGGGTTTTGGGCTGTCGGGCGTCTGGCAGGGCTCACCGAGAAAACCATGCCTGCCAAGAAAATAGGTCCAGAGCTATTTTCTGACTGGCTGGTTAGCTGAGTAACAAGTTCTACACTAGTGGGGGGGAGCTAGAACTTGGAGGGGTCTCCCATTGTTGCTCATTCTTCATTCCTAACCAGTTACTTTCAGTTTTCAGCTGCTTTCTGGCGCTAACTCTGCCGCGCGCGTTTCTAAGTAACAAACCCAAAGCTTCCAGACTTAGACTCTAGAGCAGCAGACTGAGGGGGCAGCTGACTTAAGCAACGA
>SZWC01011224.1:30486-44117 GCA_023375785.1 Penium margaritaceum
GGGGGGGAGAGAGAGAGAGAGAGAGAGAGAGAGAGAAAGAGAGGGGCGCAAGGAGGCAGAAGTAGGGAAGGAGAGAAACGTGTAAAGAGAAGGATAAAATTAACTAGAGGTAGAGAGAGATAGAAACAGACAGAGGAACAGAGGTATAAAAAGGAGGAGAAGGAGGAAGAGGGAAGGAGAGGTGTAGAGAAAGTGAGGGGGATGTGTATAGTTTGTGAGGGACAGAGAGAGTAAGAAATATTGATAAATAATGTGGGATTGCACTGTTTGTGTACACTTGTTGTAGAGTACGTGCTGTTGGTGCATGGTGTTGGGACGCACTAGTACAGTGCACTAGAAAGCTAGTGCGTGATTTTCCCACCATTGGACATATATGATCATGGTTGTCGGCCCAGTGGGCTCGTCAGTCCCTACAGGCTCTCGTGAGCTTGTGCCTGTCCCCACGGGCACTCTTGTAC
Source organism: Penium margaritaceum (assembly GCA_023375785.1). NCBI lineage: Eukaryota > Viridiplantae > Streptophyta > Zygnematophyceae > Desmidiales > Peniaceae > Penium > Penium margaritaceum. The sequence goes on from SZWC01011224.1 coordinate 30,945, forward strand.
CTGTCCTCGCCTCGCTCCCCACCGGCACACCTATTCCTGTGCTTGAACCTGCACCTGAAGACATAGGCTAGTCAGTTCCTCTTGTCCCACGTGTGCCTTGTCCTTGTTTTCCTCTCTACACTTTCATAGGCATCACCTATGTTTGCACCCTCTTCTCCCAACCTAGTAGCATTTGCGGATGTCCTCTCATAGCCTTTCTCCCAGATCAAGGTGAGCATCGTGAGTTCGAGCTACTCCCGCAAGCCCGGTGGTCACCTTCAACCACTTGCCTTCAGGATTCATCGCATGGCTGACTCAGCGCCAAAACTCCCTACCAGCAACATTGAAAGAAACACACTGCCATAAAGGGCCTTGGCCTTAGTTTCTACGCAGGCTACACAGAGGTAAACCTGGCATGCCCTGTCATCCGCAAGTTGGTCCCTTGAGAGTTTTCGGTTGCATACATACTCGCTGTAGACCTTGTTGCAATGAGACCGAGTCCGGAGACGTGTGTCTTTGCCACCCAGAGCTCTCCCTTGATGGCACCTAATCTGGACACGTTAAAGGAGGCCCCCTCGAGTGAGGATACATAATTGTATCGTACTAAATTTGAGGATGAGGTCTGAGCAATCTGAGAGGATGGTATCTACGAGCTTGTCAAACTTCTTCCTGGGTAAAAAGCGACAAAGGCTAACTGGATCTTCTACAAGAAGACAAAGCCCATCTTTACATTAGATTGCTACGAGGTTCGCTTGAAGACCAAGGGGTATTTGACATGTTCATGGTTTTGATTTATCGCCCGTTGGCCATATGACCACAGCCCATGCTCTATTCAGGGTCGTTGCTCAGCACGACAATGATTTGCATCAGATGGATGTGACCGATGTGTTCCTCCATGACACTATAAAGGAGGAAATCAATATGGTTTAGCCACCTGGCTTCCAAGTCTGTGACAAGGTTTGGTTCTTGAGCAAGGCCTTGTACGACCTCAAGCAGTCACCTCAATGCTGGAACCAAGAGATCACGGGCACACTGGCTTGTGTCAAATACGTGTACAGTGATGCGTATTTGTCCCTCTTCTTGCAAAGGACAAATGAGAACTTAATTTCCATCCTCATCTATATTGATGACGTCCTCATTGTGTCTCCTTCAATGGAGGGCATGAAGGAGGCCAAGACGGTCCTTCAGACTACCTATGGAATGAAGGATCTTGGTCTTAAAGCCTTTTTTTTTCAGGATGGAGGTCGTGCGTGACTGTTGATCGTGGAAACTCATGCTTCATCAAGCACGCTACGCCAGCGTTGTGGGGGAGCGATTTTTCGACCTCCTCAGTTTCCACAGCCTCCAAAACCATTACACCAAATGGGTAGGAAGCCATGATGGTGGATGATCAAGCACAACAAGGAAAAACAGTGGAAGTGACCCTGTCTCTTTCTCGCATACTCGGGGCCTCAACCGAGTTTCAGGGGTATCTGGGCCATTTTCCGCTTTTCAAAAATTGGGCTCGCGGTCAAGCTCGACTTCGCTCGATCGCGAGGATACGAGGACGCGAGGACGCAAGGAGCGAGCGAGCGAGTGCGAGCTCCACAAGCCAAGGGCGTGTTTTGTTCGCACCTTCCTGTGGCGTTCCGAGCACGCCATGCGAGGGAGACTTCCTACTCTCGGCGAGTAGCGTACCAGTTACGCTACCCGCCAAGGTACTGTTTTGATGGCGGACCTCCGACACCGGATGCGGTCAACCGCAATAGCGGTACTTTTGTTGGCGTGCGCAACAACACGACCGCACTCACAGCCGGGAGGCATACGCAATGACGTGCGATGCATGCAGCGGCTCGCTGAGAGAGAGGTCAGACCATCGATTTTGACGATCGACGACCGAGCATTTCTCGTACTAGACATTAGGTGCAAGCAGAGCACCAGGTCCACATGCAAGCAGAGCACTGGGTTCAGAAACAAGTAGCTTGCTACAACAAGCTAGGAAAGCAGTAGTCAAGGGCCAGGACCAGCCGAACGAACAGTAAAAATACCTTGTGGTTTGTTCATTGTGATTAACCTGTAAACCTGTGTTTTCCAGTTCTGGTTTCTAGACTTCTCCAAGTCTATCTTTCCGCTGTAACTGTGCTCTCCACACACAAAGGCTTAATCTCCAGAGAGCACTCACACTCACAGTGGCTAAGACCGGGTTTTGTGTGCATATAAAATGTTGAGCAGCATATTGCGCACTCATGTGAGTTTTGCAAGCGCATGGACACGCGTACCATTAAGTCATTGAAAGTGTTATGTCGTACGCCATTTGTGCTATGACCACACGATGGTGTCCATGCTTACGCATATCTATGATGCGGAGCCAGCTGGCAGCGGAGCATCGTCGTGTGGTGGTCCATCCTCCAGTACCTAAAGGACAGCTGCCACGACATCCTCGATGCCTGCCGGGACCTTCTGCATTGTTTGCATGGGCATATTTTACATTTTTGCATTGTTTTTCCATCAAAGGATGCCGCACCTGTGCGTGTGACCAAGCGTAGTATCTGGTTGGAGAGTTTGTACCTCAAGGTTCAGTTCTTCTGTTGCTTGGATGCTTGTGGGCAGAGTTATGGTCAAACAATGGTTTTTGGTTGGTTTTACGGCAAATGGGCATTACCTCGTGTGTCACCCGCCAAATACCGCGGTAGGTATTTATTCTGTGAGCTAGTCAGTTGTCATTTAACTCTACATGTTAAAGCTATTGAAGCTTATGAGCCTCTGCATGTCTCCATAACCCGACCCTTGTCGATTCTTGCATTTGGATTTGCGTACAGTGGTGTGTCAGCTCACTCAAAAGTGTTACCAAATTAGGAAAAGCATGACGATGAATCTTTGTAGCACATTTTCATATCTTGAAATCCACTCCTCCTCCCCATCCTATGAGAACACCTTGTCAAAACCTTCTGTTGGCTCTCGCTTTGTCGCACGTTTGGCCATATATCCCTCAATATTCGATGAAGGAACAGGTAACCTCAAATCCTACAAATTCTTTCTTTCTGCTGGTCACTTCCGTTCCATGAACCTTGACAATCACACATGTTTCATGGTCATTGTTCCTTTTGCCAAGACGATGGGACCATTGAACACTACTTTGTCTTTTATCCAATATTAGAAGCACTAAATCTTCTTGTATGAATTATTATAATCCATTTTATTTCTTGATATTTCTTGAGAACCCATTGAAATTCTCTTTGGTCATCTACATCCTCTTCCCTTCAATGTCCCCTGGTTTATTATCCGCTCCACAATGTCACCTTCTTTGGGAAAAGTTCCGGGAAATCCCTCTTCTTAGCAAAAACAAAACACAATTGGCTACTTGTACATGAATTGCAGTATTGTATATGGATTATTCCCTCAATACTTATGACCATAATGTGAATGTGATTATATCAATTTAATTTCTATAAAAATGAAGAAGAACTTATTCCTTCCACCAAATTCAACTTTAATCTGCATTGGATCTATAGTGGTGACATAATCCTCTATGCTAATTCCATAATTTGTGATGTACTCTATAGGCCGGGAACATTTGTTGGGTTTTGTTTTTGGTGTTAAGGTTGCCCCTCCGCCGCAGTTGGTTTCGACGAGGGGCTCCAAAAACATTGCCACCATCATTCACCTCCCCTCTGCAAAGATTTTTCTCAGCCTTCGCTTTCACGAGGAAAAGTGCAGGAAATAGATCTCTGCGCGCTTTTTGAACGTACGCAATCCATTTGTGCCAAGTCATCAAGAGGCGTATCAGCGATTGGTTGTAACGTATCTTCCGGGAAATAGTCTGGGAAACGGATTTCATTGGCCGAAAGGTCTCCAGGCTGCTCGAGGTCGAGATTAATCTGGGTATAGCCAAGGCCGCCGCGAGTTCTCGACCAGTCTAATAGCTCCACGGTCGCACCGCTGAGGTGGCTTAATGATGGTGTCCACACAGGCCGACTGCTCCGAAGTCGGAACTCATGACCACCAGCTTGCTGCGGCCAGTGCTCGGTACCGGCCTTGCAGCCTGTTTCTGCAGTCCCTCTTGAAGTTTGCGTTCCAAGCAGGAAGGGCAACTGGCCTCATCCACGGTCAGGGGTGCTACTGCGGTGGCATGCGGGACTCCTCGTTTGAGAAGAGCGCGGCAGCAATGCCCATCGGCGATCGACCGTTGCTGACCGCAGAGCCAGGCCGTACCGGCTGTCAATCTTTTCCGGATCGCACCACAGTGCAACTTGTTCCTGCACGCTGACTGGCTGTCACAGCGTCGTCGCAGTCCGTGCATATGCCCCCCCCAAAAGCGTCGTCGTCTGTGGTACGTACCTTTTCCACGGCCCATCGCTTTTCCGCACCCAATGTGGATTTGTGAACTGTTTATTGGACGCATGTTTTGGACAGCAGAAAGTGCGAAAGACAACCGGGTCGCAAGAGCGAAAAGCCAGTCCCCAGCCGTACCTTGTCCGTACCACACGTCAACCACCTCACATTTGTCAACGCCTTTTCTCTTAGGGCGCATAAGACATTGGTCCTTTATTCGTTTGGCAATGCTTTTGACGATCCATCACAAACTGCCCGCAGCTCGGCCTTAATATTATAATAGCCACACATTGTCGCCCTACTTCACATCTGGCCCTACTGCACGGTTTGTCAGTGGCCTTACAATACTAGCCACAAATCGAGGGTGCGGTGACTCCATTGAATAATAACCACGACGGCGACCGAAAGGAAGCTTTGACCCAGATAGCCCAGCAAACACTCAACAATATCCATGAGAGCGTTCAACAATGAAAATCATCAAGTGTAAAGAATGTGCAAAAAGAAGACTTTCAACCAATGTTAACTTGTTTATACTACAAATTCACTAAAATACCGTATTTTCTTCAATATTATTTCAAAAAATTATTTCCATTTTTCCTTTGAAAACCAAAAAAAATGTATTCACTCTAGGAGAATCATATTCATAAGTATTATTTCCAATCTTTACTACACAAGGTTTTCACACTCCATTCGCCTGAGGCTCACTATAAAATAACTATGTTAGTGAATTTTTAATGACAGCTATGATCATGAAGAGAAAAAGTACAAGCACGATCACGCAAAAAACAAAGTCCTCATGAAACTAAACAAAGATCAAAATCGAGAGGTCATCCTTAGGTTCAACAACCTTCTTGAGAAGGTTAACGAAGGGATTCTCAACCTCCTCTACTACCCCCTCACATAAGGCTTGGTCAAGGAAAAAAGATAAGTCACATTTTTCCATGATTTCTCTATGGTGTCACACATGTTTTTCAAGCGCAACCACAAGTTTTAGGACCACATCAGCCCCACGTTCCTCATCTTGGCCAAGTTGGCCTGAACCTTACCCTTGCCTTCAATTTGCGTGTAATGCAAAAAAAAATTCAGACCAACAAGTGAACTCGGCATAATTGTTTTATTTCAGTGGGCACGGTAGTCCCAAGTCCTGCTCAAATAAAAAACAACTTAATGTACTTGTAGTTACTCTTCCAAAATAATTCAAGGTCCTTTAACGTCTGTGCAACCCATGCCTCCCTAAGGAGAATGAGCATTTTTTACAGGTAACATCTCCATATTTTGACATTAACATTCGTACCAAGGATGAAGGAAAAGAGAGATCCAATCACACATTTTCCCAATAATTTCTTGATGAGTCTTGTTTTGTGTGATGTGGGAGAGATGAGTAACTTATAAGATGCGTGAATCCATTTTTGGTAGATACCTCGTTATTGTGATGCAAAAATTGCATTGGATAGGTGAGAGGCTTTCACCCATGGTTGTAACCACAACAGTAGAAAGGAACTTGTCATTAAGGGCGTATATGATGATATTATTCACACAAGTAGACGCAAAGGTCCACTGAAAAGTAATGTCAAGAGTCAAACTTTCAATGATACTATTACACACTAAAGAAGGAAAGTCATGTTTCCATGAAGAAAGTGTGTACCTATTGGAACAAGGCTAATACTAGTATGGTTGCCATTGACAAGGAAGTGTCTGAAAATATTGTGAAATGAAATGAGCCCAACCACCCTCTTAAGCATGAAATCCTCCAACTATTCCCATGTTTGAGGAATATTATTGGATACCATTGTCCCACACTTGAAACTCCACAATAGTCTATTGAGCTGGAACATTCAAATCCACTATTAACATAAGGTCATTGTGCCAGCTTTACCCTTCAACTTCGAAGTATGATGCTCAAACTTAAGGTCGTGAAGCACACCTCAAAGGATTCCAACATTAAGAGAATTATGGTGTTCCTCTAATCGATCATAACATTTAGTGACCATCTCTAGATGGCGTTAGGAATGTTGGTTTTTGTGAGCTTGCAGAGGCAAAGCCACCGCATGCTCTCATGCAGCAAGGGGGTCCCCTGCTGCTGCAGGATCTTTGTGTGTCCAGCAAGCATGCCTTGTACAAAGCTTAGCGGAAGCAAAACACTAAATGAAATTCTTGGTTCATGATACAAGTATGGTACAAGGAATGTACAAGGAACAACAGCACATAGCGGCTCAGTACTATGCTCTGACGTAACTCCTCGCCCTAAACTGGGGCACAATGCCTTCCTAAGCCGTCAAGGCCGTCGACACAAGGGTCTCGGCGCAGCCACCGGCACAGCAATGGAAGGCCTTCAGGACGTCAAGGCAACCTCCTCCCAGGCTGGCATGCCTTTCCAGGCTTACATGGATCCTGGAGGGATCTCTGGCAGCGTCTTCCACCCAGGCTGGCATGCAAGTGCCAGGCTTATAGGGGTCTTGGAGGCATCTCCAGCAACGTCTTGGTCTGGGGCTCCACAGTCAGAGTCTAGAGCGGGGTGAGAGATTATAGATGGAAAATTATATCCGCAAAGAGATATCTGAACTGAGAGGAGCTCCCCCTTTTATACCTGTAGTCTTGGCAAGTTGACCACTTGAATGAGAAGCTTCCTTCAGGTTTTTCAGGTCTGCTGCCACCTCTGCCTTGTTCTGGAGAAGCTTCCATCCAAAGGAAGATTCCTTTAGTTATGTGCTCTTACTAACACCTATGCTGCTCCAAGGGGAAGCTTCCTCATTTAGGAAGCTTCATCAGGTCTTCAGGTGAAACTTCACCTAAAGGTTGCTTGTTCATCAGGCCTTCCTATGATGATCGTTGATCTCGCCATGCTGTCACATCAGCTTCGTTGATGAGGATCCACTTGAAGCTCGTACTAGATTGACCTATGAAGATCCAAGGGCTTGGGCTTCCTGCATGATTGAGGTGATGCTGTGCAAGCCTTCTGTTGAGGGTGCATGCTGCCTATACATTCATCAGAAGCCCCTCTTGACCTGAATGCCTGTGCACCACTATGCACGTCTGTGCTACCAGAAAGCATGTGCTCTGCATGCGCATGCTTGTCCATAAAGCACCTTTCACACCCTTTAAGGCTGCTCTCCTCAGAAAATCTGGAACTTCTCCCTCAAAATTCTCAGCCGAGCCGCACCCAGTAGATTCACGGAAAAAACCATAAAGGCCTCTTAGAACCTCCGATTACAGTGTCATGTACGCCATGCTCAAGTAGTAAATCAGCACACTTATCGCTCACTCCAACAACACAAAGCTAGGATTTGATTGGTGGCTTTGATTATGATTTGATAAGGGTCCTTGCACTTTGAGCAATACGTATTTACCAAGCTTACATAAATTATGACAATGTATGTGAAGTTTCATTTGTACCAGACACAAACACTCGTGACATTCATTTGGTCATAAACACAAACTCAACCTCATAGTTAGTAAGTTTGTAAGATAATTTTGACTGTTTGATATACATTGCCCCCACCCATTAAGCACATGCTTCAGGTTCTCATCACCAATCAAATTGATGTACACATGTTGCCTCTGCTTTGTGCATGCATGACTACTACAACATCGCTCTTTGCAGGTGTTCTTTGCTCCTAAAAATGCATGTGATGCCACAAGACATAACATTAGAGATGAGGACCTCTTAAGTGGCGGAATGTTTAAAATTCTGTCACTCTTTCATAGGTATTTGGACTCTTTCATAAAAAGGCAAAAATGTAGCCTTTAATAAAGGAAATTATTTTCCACGTGCTGATAGTTTTTCCTAGGTTTTAAAACGTTGTTGAATTCTTGAGAAATAAAGACCAAGGTTTTATGTTGCAATCTTGCTATTTTGACACACCATGTAGTAGAAAAAAACCTACACATGATGTTTGTACTTTGGGACGGACTTAATGAGCGGTCAGTAGTCACAAAAGATGATGGAAACGTATTGCTCGAAATGCAAAGACCATTCATGCAAGCTATTTTGCTAGTGTTTTTGTCAACGAAACAACTTTTCCATATTACAAGCATGCGTCAAAAATTCCCCAAATATTTGGGTAGAGTATTCTAAACATAGGGATTGGTTGATGATGGCCATTGGTCGTTTCATGCCATTTACAAGATCAAACAATGGTGTATGCCGTTTGCCATTTCAAAACTAAAGATGGTGAAGTGATGAGGTCCACGCCAAAGTTGATATATCACATATGAAAGAACTCAAGAAGTAGTAAAATCAACACAATGGGCAATAAGATGATCAGCAACAAAAATTCCAACATTGACAAATGAATACGGAAATGAGTGGCACAAAACTAAGAAAATATAACAAGAAAGTATGAGAATCACAATTATTTTAAAGATATTTAATGATTATGAGGTTTGAGACGTGATTCAAACAATATTTAACTAACGTATTATGATAGAAGAATCGAATTTTGAAATGTATGTACAATAATGTATCTTAAAAAAATTGAACGAACAAACTTAATTCTGAATACGTCCCTAATCATACAATACAATCTGAGTTTATTATGATTCTGGTGCTAAACCTTTTGTTTTGAAATGTTTCTTATTATCTATTTATTTTGTCATTTTGTTTTCACAAAGATATATACCATTTGACCATTATCAAATTTCAAGTATGTAAAAACATATCAACAATAATACGGTTTTTAATGTAATACGAAATATCAAAGGAAGACTAATAAAAATACAAAGCACAAAGATCATATATTATTTGCACAAATAATGACTCAAACACACGGAGTTATTACTTTGAAAACAAGGTTTTCATTGTTTTTATACAAACGTATTCCTTTTATTGTTCTGTCTTTTAGATACAACTATGATATGGATCAGAAAATAATCAATTTTCAGCACCGTTTGGATGCAATTGATCACATTGTTAATGAAGTGGTTCTATTCTCATTATAATGATTTACCTTTGTCATTTTAATGTATGATATGTATAAGTTAGAATGCTATATTCCCTTTTTTGTGTACACTTAAACATTTCCCACATAAAATCCTTTGTAATCTTTACTTTTTCATGAGTTCATATTAAGTAATGATGCATCTAATAAATTCTCTAATTATCAGCCTCCTTTGTGGCGATGATTGAAGAAGATGCCAGTTCACATTCATTTAAGGCTAGAACTAAAAGGCCATATACATGTCATGTTCTTCATGGCCAAATTTGAATTACAGCAACCATTTGAGTGCAAAATGGATGACAACATCGAAACACAACCAATTTCAATGGATTTGAAATGATGGAAAAACGAATATAATGACCACTCAAACTTCGGAATTATGAGGTTTTATAGGATTATGTTAACTTGCATAAGCACAAAATTGTGCTTAGGATCTTAGATTTTGAACGGAAAAATGTTATAATTTCTTTCATTATGAATAGAATCACAAAACCATTCATGATAGGTTTAAGGAGTTTTTACTTTCCAAAAATAAGAAAAATGATATGCAGCACCACGTACAATAGAGATGACATATCTTGCCCCAATATAGACAAAACATCTTTTTACAATCTTAAATGAGGATACATATTTCCCTCTTCGTGTATCAAACTAAAAAATCAGTTGGAAAATATGTTCCATTACTAAATTTCTTTTAAACCATCCTTATAGATGTAATGGTGAGTTAGATCTATTGTTTCATCCATTAACTTAGTTTGAGGCATGGGTTGCCATGACCTTGAGTGGATGAGGGTTTTCAAACGCACCTTATACAGGGCTTTTCCCCTTTGAAGTGCAGAGAGGAGTGGAATTTCAACTCTTTTACTTAAGAAATTAACCACCCTTTGATCGAGAGGAATACAGAAGAATTATCTTCTTCTTTTTATGTAGGATTCTTTGACACCTTAGTATGGAAGAGAGAAGGGAATTCCCCTCAATATTATTATGCGTTGTATGTACCTTAGAGAAAGAAACCTGAAGGGAAGAGTTCACTCCCTTTTTCTTTGGAGCCAATGTTCCATATTTCATGGGATGGGGGCATGGAATGCTACCCATTAAGACATCCTCTGCAAAAAGAAGAGATTGAAAGCAAATTCTCTTCTCTTTCACGTTTTTATTCAACACATTCCCTCTTATTTAATCTGTTTCTTCATCTCCCTTAGTAACAAAGAGATGTTGAAGAAGAAATCGTCTTACTACTTGTCACAGGAGCCATTTTTGGGACAGGGAGAGGGGAGGATTTCCCCTTCTTTATACTTTTATCTATTATCTATTCAATAAGAAGAGAGGGGTGAGTTAATTCATTCCATTCAATTTCCTTAAGGAGAAGTGGTTAAAATTCTCAATGAGGGAGTTACCCACCTCTCGTTTAATTGGGATCGTTTGGTAGGGTTGTGTACAATGGGAGAAACATATCCTCTATGTAGCCTACTGCGGTCATGGAAGTGACATGAACCGCTCGTCACATTACTCCTCTATGGAAAATCCACTAGCCAATGGGTGGATCATGATGTTGCCTAGTTGATCAATAAGCTGGTGGAAGTGGATTCGTCCCTGTGGCCATGTCACGCGGTGTTCCTTGTCACAGACCGAATAGGCGACTATCAGTTCTAGACATCCTGTCTGGCTTAACATACTTTTTAATTTTGACTTCATCATTCATGAACTCCATTTCATTGCTGTTCTCCCTCGTACATCCCTCTTGAACATGGCAATAGAGCAAACTGCTACTTTCGCTCCTACGTCCGTATTAAACGGACTTCCATGTTCTCAGCCGGTTCACAAAATTTCCCTTCATTGAATTTGTTGAACTGTGATTCTCTTCTTCTTTTGTATTTTTTACTCCAAATTTGGTTGTCTCCCCTCCCCCCTTGAGGCAAGCACGGGCTGGTTGGTGTGCCCTTTCCTAAAACGCTATTGCACCTATGCACGTAGAGTGATTCCCTCCCCCCCGCAACCTCCTCCCTTGCAATGCACAATGGCTTGGAGTTGTCCTTGTCCTCACCCACATTGCATTCACCCTCCACTTTGACTTTGCCTTCATCCTTGTTTTTCTAGTCATCCTTGTCCTCACCGTTCTCCTTAATCTCCCTTTGTTTGCAAGTGACATGTCCCCTACTCCCTCGTAATGAGCTTGGCACCTCTTGGCCTTCCCTCTTGCTAGATGGAGCCCCTGCCTTACCTCCCTCTTTACTAGCTATCACGTTTCTCTTTCCCTTGCTCTTTTTATCCTATCCCCCATCCCTTCTCCATTGACTCCTTCCTCCCCTCCCGCCCTTCTTTGCTTTCAGTTTTCCACCCTCCCTCTCTCTTCCTCTTGGTTCCTACCCTATTCCTTACTTCTCCCCCCTTCCCTCTCCCATGCCACCACCCTTGCTCCCTTTTCTCCCTCGCTCCCATCTTCCCCCCTCTCCCTCTCCCTTAATCTGTTCCCATCTTCCATTCTCCCTCGCTCCCTATTTCCCCTTCCCTCCCTCTTGATGCCCTCCTTCCACTCCTTTCTCTTCATCCCTCCTTCTCTTCAATTTGCCTACCCGTTTGTACACTTAACCTGCCTTCCCTCCTCCCTTTCATCCATCCTTCCGTTACCTTTACTCATCTTTCTACCTCCCTCTTGTCCACCCTCTCTCCCTCTTTGTCTCCCTCCCTCCCCCTCTTTATTACCCTCCCTTCCTCCCTTTTCTCGCTAGCTCTCGTCCTCCCCCATCCTTTGTTCCTTGATCCACCCTTCCAACCACTTTTCCTTGCTCCCTCCTGCCCCTTTTCTATTGATCCCCTCCCTCCCTTGTCATTTCCCTCCCCTCCCCTCTACCTCCACCTCGCCAACTTTCTCTCCCTAGTTTGGACTCCACCCGTCCATCTACCTACCCTTCCATCAACTCCGTTAATCCCTTCCCTCATCCCCGCATCCCTTCTTCTGTCAGATACCCTTCACTCCTTCCTTATGTCCGTCTTCCCATTCCCCTCTCATGCTCATCTCTCCCCCTCCCTCCCTTCCACACTTCCCCTCTCTCTTGCTTCCCCCCTCTTTGGTACCCTCTCCTCCTCTATTCTCTCTCTCTCTCTCTCTCTCTCTATATATATATATATATATCTCTCTCTCTCCCTGCCTTAGCCCTCCCCCTATCCCTTGATCCCCCCACCCTATCCCCCTCGCTATGTATCTCTCTCTTTCTTTCCTCTCCCTTTCCTTTCCCTCGCTTTGCCCCTTCTCACCCCTCCCTCCACCTGCCCTTCCCCATTCTCCCACCATCCCCCCTGCTTTGCCTCTCTTTCTCCCCTCCTTCATCCCCCTTCTCTTGCAAAATTTCCATCCTTCTACTCCCACTTCCCCACACCTCTGCACCCCACCCCCTATGCTCTCAGCTGCCCCCTCCTATGGCGCACATTTCCACCTCCTCCATCCCAACCCTTCTTCCCATTCCCCTACCTCTTTCTCACCACACAGCTCTCCCATCTCCATCCCCCAATCTCCTTGGCCTTTCCCTCGTTCACACAACCACCTATTCCCCTCCACCACCATGACCTACACCCTCTCTCTGTTGTATCCCTCTCTCTTTGTCTGTACGTGTCTCTTTTTCTCTCTCCCTCTTTTTCTCCCTCTCTCTCCCCCTCATCTCTATCTCTACCTCTCTCCTTCTTTCTCCCTCTATTTGTCGTAATGGAGTTTTGCCTTTGGCCATGTCAGGTTGTGTTTCTTGGCACTCACCGAATGGACAACTATAGTTGTCAACATTAGGCCTGGCTTTACTTACTTCTTGATGTAAAAGTTATCATTTATGAACTCCATTCCATCTAGAATTCAACCTAGTACATCCCTATTCAATATACTATGGGTCCACCCTCAATCTGACAATATTTGTTTTCCTCCTTTGGCAGGAAGAAATTCATTTTGACTTTGTTTTTC
>SZWC01011224.1:47030-49530 GCA_023375785.1 Penium margaritaceum
GGGAGAGAGAGAGAGAGAGAGAGAGAGAGAGAGATAGAGAGAGAGGGAGGGAGAGGCAAGTGAGGAAGGTAAGAAGAATGAGAAATTAAGAGGGATGGTGAAAGAGAGAGCGAGAGAGAGGTGATGTTAGAGACAAATATATATATATATGATTGAATAATTGCTTGTACCTTGTATAGTGAAAAAAATGATATCATGGCTGATTGAACCACGTATGATGGATTACATCTAATGTTTCCATTTTGAATATGTAAATAGTCTTATTTGGCCCGTATTATTTGAATGGTTTATAATTGAAGATTAAAATAGCCTCTTTTCTTGTAGTTTTTATTAGAAACAAGTTGGATAGAGAGTGGTTAAGAAAAAAAAAGCTTTTACTTGACCTAAGTGTAGTAAAACACGCGGTATAGAACCTTAACACAAATATTCCAAAGTTAGGAAATAGGAAATGTGGGTTTATGATAAGTTGAAGGCTAAGTATTTCTCATATTATTCATAAAACATGACATTTTGTATTTTATCGTATTTCATATTTAAGATCTAACTTGATTAAAAACGTTTCCATCTATTTGAATTCAATTAGTTTCACATTACAACTCATTAAGTGAGTGTATTCATAAAAACGAAAATGGATGTTTTCAGTGAATTAATGAAGAAAAAATTAAGGGAGGAAAATAGTGAATATTAGATTAAATTGGGTGAAATGTAATTCTTATGTGTTTTGAGTTTTTATTGGTTTAAGAAGCCTCTCTTTTATGGTCAATTTATTTGGGTATTTGTTAATTTTTTTCATTATGCAGAATGATGTTCTTACATAGTCTTTTTAATGTTCCATATTTTTCTTGATGTTTTGGAAAGTCGAATGGAGCTGTGCAATTTTTGAGACCAATCATAAAATGACTGTTTGGCGAGGAAGAGAAGTGATTGAACTAGGTTAGGACGACATCAGAATTTGAGGATGTACACTTTGAACACTATGTTGAGGATCTTCTTTAGTCCACTATGATGACAAAGAAGGTCCTAAAAAATTGGCAAAAATATGTGCGTAGTTCACCCTTTCGAAAGACCATATTGAAAGGTGGTAGGGGCCAACAAATCTAATGCTCAATAAGCCAAGATGGTACTTCATCCACAAGATCAGAAGATATATTTGTTCTGTTATGGATGCCCCGTTGTCTGATTTAAAATTAGCAATTGTGACATTGTTGTCATTATATTAAGAGCTGGTTTTGGTGCCTGTTTTCCTCGTCTGGCAGTTTCTGTGTATGCCTTTTTGAACGTTTGGCAGGATTGTAGTATCCTCCCAGGAATGAGCTGGTTTTAAATCAGGATAAGCCCGGCCTTGTCGCTTTGTCAGTTCCAGCTTGTCGCTTTGATTTCATAACCAGTGTCGTCGCTCCAAAGCTTGTACGCTTAGGTGGCTTAATGATGGTGTCCACACACACTGACTGGTCCGCAGTCGGAACTCATGACGAGTACCTTGCTGCTGGAGCCAGGCCACGGCGCTGGCTCCAGCAGTTTGTTCTTGTTTCCGAACTTGTGGTCCAACAAGGAACGACAACCGGTCTCGTTCACGGTTCAAGTCGTTACTGCATTGACATTTGAGTCTGCTGCAACACCTTCTGACTCGACGGTTCCTGGCCGCAAAGACAAGCACTTTTTTGCCGGTCGAGGCACAATCTTTTCCGGTTGAGCTACGGGGCTCAATCTTTTCCGGATCGCCGCACAATGCAACCTGTTCCAGCACGCTGAATGGTTGTCACAACGTCGTCGCAGTCCGCACATCTGTATCTGGAGGTGTAGCCGCGACTCCCGAAAAGCGTCACCGTCTGTGGACATCACTTTTTGCATGAACTCTCGCTTGTCCCCAGCCAATCTCGCTTTTTGCGCTTTTCCTTTGTCGGATAATTCTGGACCTTAATACTAACGAACGGCTGTCAATAAACAGATATTCATTGAGGGTCCTGGATAGTCCGACACACTATCAGCTCGATCGACTGCAGACAATTCTGACGAGGGCGAGAGAGAAATGGATGAAAGGAGGAGAAACTGAGCATATTTAGAAGGCTGGAACGATAAGCTCAGACAGACGAATTGTTTTTCGAACTCCGCGTAGTAGGTGCAAATTGTTGTGGGCAATTAAATTTTCTGCTCAATCTCTCGCCATACGAGAAGCTTTACATTTGTTGGAGCGCTGCTTTTGAGGAGGGAGCGACTGACTTTGTAACAGAAAGATTCGAAGAGTTTTTGGTTTGCACGAAAGCTGTTCCTTTAACCAACAAAAAACTAGAACATAACTACTCGTGAAAGACAATCTAATCGAGTCACTTTCTTGTCCAGCGAAAGAATTTTCATCTGGAGAAAAGACTGGGGCGTGCCTCTAAAACCCTAGGGTGCTTTCCGATGAATAAATCCAGCGTAATGGATTCGCAACGGAATCTTGGGGACTCCACATCCTTAAATATGTAATGATGACCGGTGCTTAGGTCCGCACAAATGA
>SZWC01011224.1:57030-69847 GCA_023375785.1 Penium margaritaceum
ACCACGACCTGCCGAAGATGGTACAACGTAAGGCCCGACGGCTCTACCGCCGTGCCTCTGCTGCTGTCTAGTAGGGCCCTCCGCACTCCATCTCCATCAGGGAACCCAGTAGGGGCATGCCTCGCTGCTTCTTCTACCCATGCTGGTGTCGGCCGCTCTTTTACCAGGTGCTTCGCTTGTAGCTGTGCCAATACCTCTGGTCCGGGCGGTGCCAATGAGGTACTGTCCAAGGCATCGCATGCCTTAAACGTGTTTCCTCAATGGAACTTTGTCACTGCCCTCTGTAGTCGCTCTTCCCTTGCCTCCTCCTCTCTATGACGCAGGCGCCGTGGTGGTGGTGCACGACCTACCAACCAAGCATGCGCGACGGCCTCTCTCCATAACTCCTCCCACTGTCCTTGGAGGAACCGGGTTTCTAAAGATCTCACCCAATCAGCATTTGAGCACCCCGGATGCTGTGGACGCGTCCTGAGGATGAGGCTCGGTATCGCTTGGAGCAGCAAGGGCCCTGCAGCATCCATAGGGTGGGATGTGCACCTCACCAGGGGGACTTCCACCGCTGCCTGAACTACGTCCAACGCGCCTGCTGGGACTCGCGAGTAGATAAAGGGGGGAGTACCTCTGCCCCATACAGTCGGCCCCACTCCAGCCCCTCTGCCCACCGCAACCGCTCCCAGCGCTGGCCACCGTTTTTCTCCCCACCCGTGTCAGCACCCGTTGCTACTGCTCGCCTCTGCCTGAGGTGCCCTGGTTATTATCTCTCCTACCTCTCTGAGCACCCTCTCATGCTGCATCCAACGGTTTCAGAACTCCCCTCCTCATGGTTGTGCCCTCCCGTTCTCCTCCCCTGGGCCTTCTTATCGCACCTGTCGCCACTCCTCTCACCCGAGGCTGGTCTCTGGTGGCCTCCCTTGCCAACTGTCCGGCCACTGCTGCCCCTCCACCCCTAATCCCTGGTCCGACGACCTCGCATTGTCATCGCAGTCTCGTATCCCTCTCTGCCATCATGCCCACCCTCGCCTCTCGGTCTCACCTGTGGCTCTCCGGTCCGACTGCTCCCCTCTCTCCCCTCCACTCTGGTGGTGTCAGAGGGAACAGCTCTCGGAGAAACCGTCCTGCCTCTTTGTCTGCGTCCTCTCCCATCCTCCTCTGAACCCCGGGTCCATGGTCATGGTCAAACCCCTCCCCTCCATTAGGAGACTCCCTGTCTCCTAGTGGATGTTCTCCACCGCCTGCTTTGCCACCTGGCTGCTCCCCTCACAGCCGATCTCCTGAGGAGGAGGACTCATCCCCCTGGCTCCGCTCCCTCTCACGGTGGGCTCGCTCTCGTTGGACGTGCTGTCCTAACACTTGTCATAACCGGCGCGCCTCTCATTGTGCCGCCCGTCTTTCCTGAATCCTCCGCCGCTCGACCTGCCAACCCTCCACCCCAAGGATCTGCTCCAGGTCTGCCAGGCCTACTCCTAGTGCCTGCCGCCCCGCCATCCACTCTTGACGCTCACGAGCGTCCTTGCCCCGATCTCCCCTCCTGGTGTCCCCTCCATACGGTGAGCTCTCTCGCACACTTTCGCTGCCCCCTCCTGGATCCGTCTCTACACACCCTGGAGTGCTGACATCAAACAATAGCCCGTATGGTGGTAGCCCCAGTGTCCACTCATCGATCTCTTGCTTTTTCCAGTGAACCCGCATCCCGTCGAAGGGCACTTCCATGGCGGGCCCCATCGTGAAGGCGTCCTCCCACTCTCTGCCCCTTGTGTTCGTGCAATGTCCTCCCCGCTCTTGTCTGTAGCGTTCGTTGCCTATGCCTGCCTTTTTCCCTCCTCCGTGTCTGGTTTTGAGAGAAAATTCCCTTACTTCTTGCAGAATCCTCTGATTCCGAAACCGACTGCACCAGCTTAACCAAAAAAATAGGCACAATAATCATCACCTCTAACACTCCCCCTCGATTGGTACGCCGAAGAGTTTTGCTAGTTGTCGGTGAAGAAATTGGTGATGTCGGGTGTCTCCCAGAGGGTTTCGAAGTCAGAAAAATTTCTGCTACTTCCCTAGTGTCGAAAAATTGAGAAGAGGCTTTTCCTTGCTCTCGGGCTCAAAAGTGACCTACTCGTCTTCGACTACCACGACCGGGGTTCCTTGTAGGCAGTTTCCGGGTTCGGGGAGTTGTTGTTGGGCTTTTCCTGCTTTTTCTACGATAAAAAAATGTTTGGTGGTGTCTCAAGTTGACTCAAACGAGTTTCAGTGACTTCTACTGTAAGAAAATGCATACGGGCATTTTCGGCGCATGCTGCTGCATGGAGGGGCGCTCCGATTGACTTGCCCTTTGCTTGGAAGCTTCTCTGTTGCATTCCGATGGGTGGAGAAGTTGCTGGAGGAGAAGAAAAAAAATTTCCCCTCCCCCTAACGTCCAGCGGTCATTCCGGAGGTATAAATCTCGTTTTCATGGTTGCTGATGTCATTTTTGCCTTCATGCATGCGAAGTCGACGCTCCATAGCTTCACTCAGAATCTGTGCAATCTTGGCTGCCGCAGCTGGATTTGGGGTCACGCTGGTCGATCGTCGCATGCTTGGAGTCTCCTCCACTACTGTTGAACTGCTCGCCGAGTGAGCTGCAAAATTCTCCTCTCGCCGTTTGTCCTTTTCCTCCTGGCCGCTTTGTCTTTTTCTTGGCTCCCTCGCCAGGTTCCGTCTAGTAGTGGAGGGGGTTAGTGGAGGGCGAATAGGAGTCAAGAGCTTGCTCGCCACCCCTTTGGCGAGCAAGCTCACGATTTTGCTCGCCTCCTTTTTGGCAAGCTTGCTCGCTTGCTCGCTGCCCTCGCTGCCTGCCGCGACGGTAGGCAGCTTTGCTACCAAGCTTGCCTTTGCGGCAGGCGTGCTGCTTGCTGCCGCCCCTGACCCTCTCGCAGCTTGCCCCCCCCCTTTGCTTTTGCCGCATTTGCTCCGCCGCAAAGCCTTGCTTCGCTCACCTACTGCACTCACTACTCCACTCGCACCCCCTTCTTGCAAAAAAGTCTCTCGTGACCCCTTTTTCGCTCTGTTTTTCCCATCACGCTACCAAATGTTTATTTTTATTTGAGGACTAAACTGGGTCTTTGGAGGAACGGTTTTCCAGAAATGTAGGAGACTGAAGTAGGTCTCCTGACGAAGTAGGGGACTGAAGTGGGTGGTTGAAGCTACTGATTGTCAGGGAGTAGAAATGTTTTTTTGTAGCAAGGTGCTGAGGGGATACAAGTGTGAATTTTCGGATTTCACACCGACACTAAGCGTGACTGAGTCTGTCGGTGATGAAAGAACTCGAACTGCTGCTTGGGCATTTTCTGCTGGAGGTAAATTTTCTTGATGGCTCTGGATATCTACTACATGCTCCACAAAAATTGTCCCGTGCACCATGAGGCACACATCTCCGTTTTTCTGTGAGCAGAGATCGTTGATGGCGTTGGCGTGCGTGTTCAACTGTCGCGTGTCTCCCAGGTTGCCCTTCTTCAAGGGATACTACGAATGGGCACTACGCGTAAGTCCACATTGCTCCATGCACCTCTGAAAATTGTCCTTTTGGACACTTTTGGTAAAAAAATCTGCTGCTTGCGCTGTTTAAGAACGTGCTCAAGGACAATCGTGTGGTTGATCACCTTTGAGCGAATCCAGTGGCCGCAGATGTCAATGTGCTTTGTCTTCCCCAAAAAGTTTGTCGAGTTTGCAACGTCGATAGCCGATTTCTTGTCGACGTAAACTTTGGTCGGGCCGTGTTGCGAGAAGCCGATGTCGTCAAGGAGGTTCCTAAGGTAGGTAATCTCCTGAGCTGCTGATGTCGCCGTGACATATCCAGCTTCAGCCGATCTGAGTGTGATAATGTTTTGCCTCCTACTCGACCACGAGACTGCCGTTCCAGCCAGGAGACAAACGAACCCTGTGGTGCTTTGACGGTCATCCTCCGTACCACCGAAATCTACATCCACGTAGCAGCTCAGCTCCAAGTTGCTTGACGAGCCGAAGACCAACCCTGTGTCTGAGGTAGTCCGATAGAACCCAAGGGCACGGTCCAGCTCCTTGTAAGCCCTTTCAAAGCAAGTCTCATTCCCACGCGCCAGGTTGCTCACTGCAAACTGCAGGTCCGGTCGAGTGCAGCTTGTAGCGTGCATGAGAGAACCGACTCTGCTGCGATAGTCTGTCTCATTTCTCCCCCTTGGTCCTTGATGATTCAGCTGCTGCTGCATTAGGGGAGTCGAAACGTGACGATCTGGGATGTCTAACCGTTTGGAGACTTTGGCTGCGTAAGACTGCTCTGACAACTTGAGCGTGCATGAAGCACGATCGCATTTGATGTTCATGCCGAGGTAGTACTCAAAGATCGGCATCAGCGTCACATTGACCTCTTTCACCATTGCACAAGCAGTTGCATGGATGAAGTCTGGCAATGGGCCGATGATCAGGATATCATTGACGTAGACGAGGACATAGTAGTCTGGACGTTTGTTCTCAGGTGGTTGATGGAGGAACAAACATTCAGTGTAGGCTGATTGATGAAAGTCTAGAGACTCGAGGAGGCTTTGCAGCTTGCGGTACCAAAGAAGAGGACTCTGCTTCAATCCGTACAAACTCTTGACGAGCTTACACACTCTTCCGCTGTCGTCATCATACCCTTCTTGATGCTTCATATAGATAGTAGTGTCCATTTCTCCATGCGGAAAGGCGTTCTTGACGTTGAGCTATTGCACGTCATAGTCTTTGACTGTCGCAATGGCAAGCATGACATACGCTGTGGTATATCGGCTAACAGATGCGTAGGTTTCGAAGAAATCCTTGCCTTCTACTTGCGAGAATCCCTTTGCAACCAAGCGCGCTTTGAATTTGTTGATGCTGACATTTGCCTTTGTCTTCACCCTGAACACCCACTTCACACCAACTAGCCTTGAGCTGGATGGCAGCTTTGTTAGCTCCCAAGTTCTCTACTCCATGAGGCTATTGTATTCTGTATCTAGTGCTGCTTTCCATTCTGCTGTAAACTCGCCTGCTAGTGCTTCCTTGAGTGACTTTGGCTCGGAGGGTAGTGCAGATGAGGCCTTAGAAAGGAGAGCTATCAGATGCGTTATTGTGAAGTTGGCATGTACCTCATCATTCTCAGCATACACCGTGCATGCTGTAATCGCCATGTCACATTTTGCTTCATCCTCCTTGTGCTGTTCTTCCATCTGCTGCTGCAGGAGGCACGTGAAGTGCCTGTGTTTGACTGTGCCGTTGTGCTTCTTCAGCCACATCACCTCTGCACCATCTTGCGTCGCCACAGGATGACGTTCTCCATGGTTTACTACAACCACCTCCTGATAAGCGGTGATGCGTTCGTCGTGGTTAGCCGTGAGGGGCAGACTCGTGCACACCGCCTCTTCACTCGCCTGATCCAGATCCGTCGTGGTGAGTGGATCACACTTTGTTGCTTCGTCTTGGATTGACTCCACAAATGAGTCGTAGAATGACTCAAGGAGGTCTGGTGCGGTCGAGCGCTTGGCTTCCCACCCTTGACATGTCAGATGCTCAAAGAAAACAACATCACGAATGGTGATGATACGTTTGGGTGTCGATGTCGTAGAACTCCCAACGTTTCATGTTGGGGTTTTGTCCGACAAACATGCCCTAAGGTGCTTTATCTACAAGCTTTCTGCGAAGTTCCTTTGGGACATGGAGAAGCGCCATGTAGCCAAATGTCCAAAGCATGGTGATGTCCGGCTTGTAGTCGTGCCATGCTTCAAATGGAGTCATGTTTGGTAAGGCCGTGTGCGGTACACGATTTCTTACCCAAACTGCTTGTCTCAAAGCATACGGCCACCAAGAGTTGTCCAGCTGCACTCCTAGCAGCATGGATTTGAAAGTCTCCTGAACAGTGCGATTTGCCCTTTCTCCGACACCATTCTGCTGCAGGGTATATGGTGTAGAGAACTGTTACACGATGCCCATGTCCTCAAGCTGCGACATGAATTCTGTGCTGGTGTACTCGCCAGCATTATCAGGGCGTAGGACTTGCAGCTTCTTGTTGCTTTGCCTCTCCGCCATTGCCAGCCATTTGAAAAAGTAGGTTGGCGCTTCATCTCTGGTTCAGAGAGGGTAACTCTAAGGAAAACATGTTGCATCATCCAGAAAGATGAGGAAGTAACGGTGTCCACCATAGACTGTTGCTGAGGGGAGCGGTCTGCATATATCGGTGTAAACCAGTCTCAGCTTTTGGCTGATGTTGCACTTGCTTGTAGGAGGGAACATTTGTCGTGGCAACTTGGCACGAACGTAGTCCTCACAAGGGTCAGTTCTGCCTTGGCCACTTTTCTTGATGTCGAGGCCGTTAACATGGCCTTTCTTCACCATGGATTCAACCAACTGATTGCTAATGTGGCCAAGCCTCTTGTGCCACACTACAGCATCTGCACCTGCTAGTTGGTGTAGACTTACTGCTACAAATGGGGAATCCGTCTCATCTTAAGCTGGTGCGTTGAAGTCCAGCTCAATCCTGCCATGAGGAAGGAGCTGACCTTTTACAAAGGTTTTTCCTTCATGGCTTTTGAGCGTGACATGCTTGCCGTTACTGATGACGTGAGATCCTCTCTTCATGAGTTGGCTGAGGGACAGGAGGTTAACGGAAATTTCAGGTATGTAGAGAACATTGTCAAACTTGACCTGTGCTCCATCATACCCTGTCACGGTCATCATGCCCTTACCGAGTACGGGCACCTGCTTGTTGTTGGTGACTGTCACATAGCTCCGATCTGAAGGCTCGTAGTTGTGGAGGCAAGATTTGTGGTACGTGATGTGCGAGGTACACCCGCTGTCCAGGTACCAAACATACGGCGAGCGAACTAGCCTGTCGCTCTGACTGTCTGACAGCTGGATCACAGATGTAGTGTAATCAAACAGCTGTCCTTTGCCTTCCTCCTTCGGCTTCTTGTCGGACTCCTGACTGCCCTTTATACTCTTTTCTCCTCCACTCTCCTTCTTCTCTCCCCCTCGTTTCTTTCCCTTGAAGTTGCTCTGCATCCTTTCTTTCTCCTCATCATGCAACTTCTTGAAGCGGTCTTTCTTCACATGCCCTTTCTTTTTGAAATAATGGCACGTGATGTAAGGACGTGATCCGGTCAGCTGGCCTATGGCATTGCGTGCGATTGCCTTTCGGAGGGAGCGCGTCAACTCATGGGAGTACGTTGACTTCATTACTCCATGGCTGTTCGACAAGGAGTGAGACACGCTCTTCTCTCCTTCATTCTGATAAGCTGCATTGCTGAAAATGCGTGCTTTTTTGCTTGTAAGTTGGCGACCTCTCTGCTCTATCAATAGCATCTTACAGATGTATGCCTTTGTCAATTCTGCTTCAGGCTTGAGCTTGAGAACCTTCTTCACGCCATCCCAGTCTCCAATGAGGCCGTTGAGTAGGAAGGTCACGAAGATTGGCTCAGAGATGGGTGGGTTTGTGATGGCAAGTTGGTCGCAGAGCGATTTTGCCTTGTTGATGTAGCTCTCAATATCACTGAAGCTGCTGAGGCTGATGTGGGAGAGCTCTATGAGGAGATGAGACTTGAAAGTGGAGTCGCCTGACATTTAGGTCCGTAGCAAATAGGACCATGCATGTTTGGCCGGCTGAGCTATTGCCTCGTACATGCGAATGTCTTGCTGAATATGAGGACTTAGCTGGTTGTCAAGCACCATGTATGCAACTTACGTGAAGTAGTTGAACTCCGACACAATGTGTGGTGGAGATCCTGGGGGAGGAGGAATATAATAACCGGTGTAGAACTTCCAGATGTTGTGAATCTGGGCTACTTGTTTGAACTTGTGAGCCCAGTGCGGGAAGTTCTTGCCATCAAACTAGTTGATCTTGATCTTGTGCAGATGCAGAAAGGCTGCTGCTGCTGGCACAATGTCCTCTAACCCCTGGTACCTAAATCCCTATGTTGGAGATGTTGGGTTAGTTGTGTGACACTGCTGCACGTTTGCTGCCGTTGGTTGCGCCTGAAACACAAGCTGCACTGTAGGATGTGGTTGCCCCATGTATGTCTGAGGCGTTGGTACTTGAGGAGATGACTGAAATGGTGCCATCATGGGTATGCCCAATGGAACCTGTGGCTGTTGGACTGGAAACTGCTATTGCATTCCTACTTGTGCTGATGCTACTGGTGGCACCTGCGAAGGAATGACAGGCTGCTGCATGACTGGTGGAGGATTTGGCTGAGGTAGATGTGCTGATGATGCTTGTGAAGCTTGCTGGGCATGATTAAACTGCTGCTGCTGATGTTGCTGTTGCTGTTGTTACAGTTGCAGTTGTTGCTGTTGTAACAAGTTCTGCTACTATAGCCACCCATCTACTGCTGAAGCTCATTCATCTGAGCATCACGTGTGAGCTACTCCTGCTGGCGGAGTAGCTCTTGTGCACCTACTTGTTGCCTCAGCACCATGGTCTCTTTCTCCACAGCCTGGCACGTAGCTGCTTCTTGCTGAGCCATGCACTTTGCTTCATTCGCCAAGCGTTACGCTTCTTTTTCCTTACGTTCTACCTGCTCTACCACATGGGGACCCTGATCTTGCCCCATGCACAAACCAAGCCAGAAAGAATTTTCATCAAGAGGTAGAGAGTTTGCACTTGAATTCTCCATCTCCATGTTGCTCATGTAATCC
The DNA here is from genome assembly GCA_023375785.1 of Penium margaritaceum. Taxonomy (NCBI): domain Eukaryota; kingdom Viridiplantae; phylum Streptophyta; class Zygnematophyceae; order Desmidiales; family Peniaceae; genus Penium; species Penium margaritaceum. The sequence continues at coordinate 65,677 of SZWC01011224.1, forward strand.
ACGTTGCCTCTGATGTTTGCAGGCTGGATCCCACCTTGGGCGTTTTGAAGATGTCAGTTGCTCGCTGGCGTAGGCGACAGGATTCCATAGCTCCTCCAGAGCACACCACTAGTTAGGACTCAGATTGCAGATGCTGTCAGCACTGACCTTGCTCTGATACCATGGTAATGTTTGTGGGGTGCAGCAAGGGCTAGGTTCCTTGCTGCTGGGACCGTTGTGCTTGGAGAGGAAATACAGATAGAGTAAAAGCGAGAACTGCGAGAATGCTGGGACTGAATGACTGTAGTTGATCACAACTATAGTATAAGAAACAGTACAGCAAACACCACTCAACTAGAGACTAACTCTGGACTCTCATGCCTAGACACAGCTCCTGGCCCACAGGTGGGTAACGTTCAGCAAGACAGCTCTAGCAAAGTAGCTTGAGTCTTGGGCATAGTCTGGCCACCTCTTCTAGGTAGTCAAACCTTCAGGTAATCAGGGGCATCCTCCTGCCCAGGCCGGCAGACTGCTGCCAGGCTTACTAGGGTCTTGAGAAGAGTGTCTACAGAGTCTTGGCCTCAGGTGATGTCTGGAACTGGTGGAGGCTGCTGTGGTTGACTGCAGGCGGAAAGCTTGGTGATGACTAAGTTGTTGAATGAAGACTGCCTGGCTGGCCACCTTTCATAGCAAGCTGCTGGCAAGTTGACAACTATCCAGGCTGATGGAAGCTTTTGGCTGCAGGTGGGAAGATTCCTAGCCTGGGAATCTTCCTGCAGGAAGTAGCCCCTCCAGTAGCTCCTGTTGTTGAGTCGTGCATGGCTATGCTGATGCAGAGCGGTCCCCGCTTCTGGCTTTGCATGTGGCTGATGACTCGTGCATGCATGCTATGATGCAGTGTTGTGTCATGCATGCATGCATTTATGCAGAGCGATCCCCACTCTGGACCTTGCATGCTACTGCTGAGTCGCGCTGATGTAGCAGTCGATGCAGGGTACTCCACACTGCCCAGTCAGGTGTAGACCCATCCTGACTGGACCTAGCCCAGAACCCAGTAGTGAGTAGTCGCACTGCACAGCTGCTGACTAGTCTAGGTCAGCAGGCATGCACAACCCTGCTGTGCATGCAACACATAGTATTTTATATCTCTAGGGTCCATTCCCCCCATGGACCTAGATGCCAGAAATAAATCTGGCTTGTACAAGCGGAGAAAATCTCTGCCGTTGAACCAGGAAATTTTTGAGAGAAAATTCCCTAACTTCTTGCAGGCTCCTCCGATTTTGAAACCAACTTTGCCAGCTTGACCAGAAAAATAGGCGTAGTAATCGTCACCTCTAACACCCCTTCCTCCACTGTGGTGCCCATCTGTGATGTGCCCAGTGGCACTCGGTCTGACTCGTGATCACCTGCCTCTTTCTGCCTCCCAGCGGCCTTCGCTCACTCCCCTGTACCCAAAGCCTCCTTGCCTTCATTGGCCCTCCCACGTCCACGCCGTCTCCTCGCCCCCATCTTCATGCGCGTTCTTCGTGTCCTTGCCGGCCTGTCCATCATCATGATTGGCTCTCTGGCCCCCTCTGTCATCCATGGTACTATGGCTAATGTTGGAACTACGTCCCCCCTTGGTGGGCGTACCCATGCACCCTCTTCACCTTGCCTCTCCTCTCGGGTCCCTTCCTCTTCCTCTCCTTTTTCTTCCTCCTCCTCTCCTTTCTCCTCCTCCTCTTCACCCACTTGCTCTCCCTCATCCCCCCTCCGTCTCCTCCCGTCATCCCCCTCCTCCTCGTCACCTCCTGCCCCTGATCCGCTTGCTCCTGCTGCACTCCCGCTGCTCCCTACGCTCCTCCCACTCCCTTGGGTGCTATGATCCCTAGCACGAGGGACCTTCCCGCTTGTCACCCCCCTGTATCCTCCTCCTCTCCTCCTCTCCCTTTGGTCCATTGCGGTGCATCTCCCGCGTATCCTGTCTCTATGGGCCCTCTCGTCATTTCCCTGCCTGTCTGCCCGGTCTTAATCACCAACTGCTTCCTGTCTGCTCCCTCGGCCATCTCCACATCTTCTCGTTGTGCTAGACCCCGTTCCTCTAATTGTGCTGCTCTGTTCTCCAAACCTTGACTCATGTGGTTACTCCTCTGAGATAGTGACCACTGCACAATCAGGGCCCCTGCGAGTTCCCCAAGTCCTCTCTACTGTTGGTCGAGGACACCTAGTGCCGAATCGTGCAAAGTCTCACATCCCCTTATGACCTCCCGTCGCACTCGCTCGTCCTCCAGCCGGTCATGCTCCCTCCCCCTTGCCTAGGCTGTGACTACCACATATGACCAATTACTTCACTACTGAAACTGTGTATTGACAAGTGTATTGGGAAGTGAACATATGAGTGAAGACGGAATTCTAACAAAAAGTAGGATGTAGTACATACTATCCATGATAAATAACACCTTATATGAAGAATGTATATCTGGGCCCGAGGTAGAGTTAATCGTAGGACTTTCATACACTCAATGAAGTGTGTATGAAGGGAAATGGTTTATAAGGAAGGTTCTAGGAAGTTGAACACCAGTTAATAATGTTCCGACGCATGGGCTAGAGGTGGCTGGGTGGACTACGTGTTGAGTAAGGGTGGGGGGCTTAGGGACAAAGTGTATGTGGGGAGTGCATAAGGAAGTGTAGGAATTTGTGAGTGTAGTACGGGTGGAATGGCTCACTAGTGTATGACATACCTTGGGTTTGGCTGGTATTATGTGGGGGTGGGGGGAAGGGGTAGGGACAAAGTGTATGAGGGGAGTGCATGGGGAAGTGTACGAATTTGTGAGTGTAGTGCGGGTGGAATGGTGCACAAGTGTACGAAATTATTCGGGTTTGGCTAGGATTGCCTGGGGGTGGGGGGGCTAAGGGACTAAGTGCATGTGGGGAGTTCATGGGGATGTGTGAATGTGGGAGTGTAGTGCGGGTAGACTGGTGTACTAGTGTACGGTATACCTTAGGAATGTGGGAGTGTAGTGCGGGTAGAATGGTGTACTAGTGTACGGTATACCTTAGGAATGTGGGAGTGTAGTGCGGGTAGAATGGTGTACTAGTGTACGGTATACCTTAGGAATGTGGGAGTGTAGTGCGGGTAGAATGGTGTACTAGTGTACGGTATACCTTGGGTTTGGCTGGTATTATGTGGGGGTGGGGGGAAGGGGTAGGGACAAAGTGTATGAGGGGAGTGCATGGGGAAGTGTACGAATTTGTGAGTGTAGTGCGGGTGGAATGGTGCACAAGTGTACAATATACTTTGGGTTTGGCTAGTATCATGTGGGGGTGGGGGGGGGAGGGGGGCCCAGGGACAAAGTGTATGTGGGGAGTGCATGGGGAAGTGTAGGAATTTGTGAGTGTAGCACGGATGGAATGATGCACTAGTGTACGACAACTAGAGCCGTGGATATTGCTGATACACTCCCCTCATACACTCTTCACCGAACCCCCCGCCCCTCAGGGGGAGGAGGGTAGGGAGAAGGGAGGAAATTGTAGGTGGGGAGGGCATGTCGAGGTGCGTGGCTAGATGAGTAAGGTGTAGTCAATACCATGCACTAGTGTACATGATGTCCAGTTATGTGGATGGTGGTAGGCTCATTCACCATCCATACACTAGAGTACATTTTTAGACTCATTCCATACATAGTTTTGTGCACTGTCACATGCACTCCCCTCGTACAATTTTCACCCACCCCCCATCCCCTGGAAGGGGGGGAGGGTGGGCAGTGTATGTGGGGAGTGCAAGTGGAGATGCATGACTGGATGAGTGCGATATACTCAATATTGTGCACTAGTGTACACGATGTTGAGTGATGCTACTGGTGGTAGGCTCATTCACCATCCATAACACTAGTGTACATTTTTAATCCCATTCCATACATAGTTTTGTGTAGTCTCGCATGCACTCCCCTCATACACTTTTCACCCAACCCCCCCTCCCCCCCTTCCCTCACAAGGAGGGGGGGTGGGAATTGAATGTGGGGAGTGCATGTGGAGGTGCGTGGGGCGATGAGTGGGGTGTAGTCAATATTGTGCACTAGTGTACATGATGTTCAGTGATGTAGATGGTGGTGGGCTCATTCACCATCCATACACTAGTGTACGTTTTTACTCCCATACCATACATAGTTTTGTACACTCTCACATGCACTCCCCTCATACACTTTTCACCCAA